>JBAIZZ010000880.1:0-10648 GCA_037355905.1 Heliconius aoede | reverse complement strand
GTACGCATTAATTACTTAGGACATTGGGAGGAACTGAGGCGGCTGTGTTGTGGGTATGATCCCCACTCGAGAATTATCATTTCATAACATTTTCATTTCTTCGCTAGCCTGCTGTATGCGGGATACAGCGAAAAGCTGATTTATTTCTTACTATTTTTCATTAGTTATTTATTGTTTCTCTTATTACTTTTGTGTCCTTTTTAACAAATCGTGTTTGTAGTCTTAAACTAATGTAAAATAATTTATAGATTTTTTTCATATTATTTATGGCATATAAATAATAATCAAATAGATAAATAGTATATATTTTTTTGTTACATATTTGAAATTGACATCGACTCGAAGTACAAAGCCTAATGACCTCATTGGAACTACCGAATAACGAACTTTTATTGTGTTCGTATCGCATTTTGAACCAAAAAAAAATCAATATTGACTCTCAACAAAGCGAAATTTTGCACTTTTTTAAATTTTAACACAAAAACTTATGGATAAAAAGTCGTCCAGGTGCGGTAAAAGGGTTAAAATATACAGCCATCTCTTTTTTTCATGCTGTAAATGTGCTGTGTCTCGTTTTTTTTTAAGCAAAGGGTTAAAGGGAGGGTTTTTTTGGGTCAAATCTCGTATTTTCTCATTATACCTTTGATTCTTATTCAATAATGATATTGTATTGTATGCCGCTGCTTCTATTGTTGATAGTTCAAGAGATTAAAATTTTGTTCGTTTTAAATTTTTATGTCAGGATATTATAATAGTATTCCTAAATATTAAGAAAATATAAGCGTAAATATTTCGTCGGATAGGTATGATATTAAGGAATAATAAATGTATTATTAAGCAAACAAACCAAAGCAACATTATGTTTTTCTTTAAAATAAGCATATTTTTTTTGTATCTCGTACTTATCAGAATAGGCAGAAGGAACCTGTGAACCGCCCATTGTTTTTTAATTGAGATACTTAAGAAGATTCCGTTCCTCACATTTCGTCGAATTCTGGAGGCATTAGCATTATGTAATCCAGATAGGACGTAACAAACATAAAAATCAGCTTCACGCTGTATCCCGCACACAGCAGGATAGACAGAGGGAACATAGTGTTAGGACACTCCGTTCCCCACTTTCTGCAGAATTTTGGAGGCATTGTGTGTTGAGTGGCTTTGCCTCAAAACCAGTGCAAAGAAATAGAAATATAAATTTAAATTAATATTTCATAACCAGTCGGTTAAACAGTCGCACTTTGTGCGCCTGCGCCACGACTGGCCTCTTAACGTAACTATAACATATTGCATACTGGAGAGGTGGATTCGGAGCCTATTTCACTTACTTGACATACATTACATCATAATGCGGAGTTTATGATGAAATACTTTCAGTCATCATACAAACGTATAAGTTGATAAATTCATCAAAACCTTCATGATGAATAAGAAAAAACCTTGTGCATGTTTCTTTTTCAGATCTGCTGTTCAACACCTAATTTGAAAATAGTGAGAAAGTTGACATCTGTACGTAGCTCAAAGATCAGTCTATTCTAGCGATGGAAGCGCGGCTTTGCCCGCTTAAAGTTATTGTTTTACTATAAACGAATTACACAATCTTGTATAAGTTATAATGCTTGTATCGTTTCAACTAAATCTGTTCAATAGTTTAGACGTTAAAGTGGAACAAATATCCATCCTCACAAATTTTCACTTTTATAATATTATTAGGATAACTAAAAATAAATAAGTATATTGTATAAATAATAATAATCTACTAGCAGACATCAAGTAAGATATATTCAACCTACGCTAGCGTAGGTACGTCAGTACTAATTACAGAACTAGGAAAGAATAACGGCACTCGTCAACGTGATATGTAAAAAAGTGCAATTGTCTTCGACTGACTAACCGACGCCCACTGTTGGAGTTTTATGTATGAATAATAATATGAAAGATTTTAAAATTCGTTTACTGAATAAAATACATCGTAAGGCGGTTGGAAATCGCTTCATTGTTTAATTGTTTGTTAGATCTGTTAAAGTGAAATTCAATAAAATAATGTAAAAATAAAATATATACATATTTTCTTATAATAGGTGTTAATTCTATGTATAAATAAAATTTGTAATTAATATATAAGATAAGAAAATTAGATATAATAATAAAGCAAAGGATACGGACAAAGTGTCTGTTGTGCTAAAGCAAATAAAAAAATGTTTACCACTCAGAGGAATTAGTTGTTTTCATTTTCGTGCTTTAGCGAGACGTTGCGCGGCGTTGAGTTACACAATATAACGCACTATGTTTCAAAACCGGCCGTACACATTTATATTTATGTAAGTAACTTTTTAATAACGATAATTTCCAATATTTGGAGGAAATTAGGAAAAATATATATAATTGCTGGGATGGAGGCATTTCTACATTTCTACAGGAAGAAGAGAACTACATCATCACGTACGTCCAGATCCGTTCAAAATACAGACAAAACCATAACATTTATTTAGTCTATTATTATAAATAAAAAATAATCAAATAAAATAATTGTATAATGCCACCATCTTATGAACATCTGTTATTGTCAACACACCTGAGAAGAACACAGGTTTTTATCTCATTCTACATTAACAATAAGAGTATGTGCGAGCGAGACGGAAAGTGTGAATCAGTTCGGGCGAGATGGAAGTGACAAAAAACTCACGCTTCCTGTGTCTTTCGAATCATTTGAAAAAGGAATAATGTTTTCATAGTATGAGTTAATAATAGAGATGAATTTATGATATATTTATTTAATTTATTTTGTGAGACATTTTTATTTTCTGTAACGTTATTGCGCACAGTGGCACAGTTATGCGGCATCTGTGATAGTTTTGGATTTGATTTCAGTTTAGAAGAATTATTTATTTTTTCTATTCTGGACAGATGGTATGTAACGACGAATGCTGTCATCCAGTACGCTGTGTCTCGAATTCGTACAGAAACACAAGACCGGAGTGTCTTTACACTAGGTTCTCTCTGAATACCCTTTTATGTGATATAAAGCATGATGCTAAATAAACGTATACTTTTTCATTCATATATTTTCTTAAAATTAATATTTTATTAAATTTACGAGTACTTTAACTCTTCCAAGCACAAAGCAGCTTTAGATATTGAAAAGTAATTACTAAGATATTAGTGTAATTAATATATTAAAAATATATATATATATTTATTACAAGTATTAACCGCATCTCACTATTTCCCTTTGCCTACATCAGTTATGGAGTTTTGACGTATTCCATACAATGTAGACTTTTTTAACAATTCGAAAATAGAATGTTTTTAACTTAACCCTTCCATATTTGACAAAAAAGAGTTTTTATATTTAGAACGCGACGCAGCCCGAATGTGAAATACGTTCTTTAGAAACACCCAAAATGGAGATCTATTCAAAATTGTAATATAATGTTACTATATATTTTGGAAATATACGTACGGTTTGTATTCTGTTAAAGAAGAGCTTTAGTGAAATTAGACATATTAATATATTATCTTTTTTCTTGACTTTTTTTATTTAATTAAAATAATTATTTTTAAAATCTCTCTTTTGAAAAGCTAATGATTTAAGTTTTTAAGCCTTAAAGAAATTACACTACGATCGTTGTTACATGAATAAGGTTAAAAAAAAACACAAAATTCGTTAAAAAAAATGTTTATTCAACAAAATCGGTTGAATTGCTTCTTAGGTAAGATTTTATCTATGACTGCGAAAAGTATTAGATGTTGAGCAACCCTTCTAAAATCTTGCGGATAGAGGTAATTTTAGATAAAAAAAACGCGTTGTTAGTGTATAATATTTTGACAAAATTGCGGAGTCATGTTACTGCCTGCTGCAATCATAAAAAATAGAATGACAGTTTTTTTTATTGAAGAAAAAAATATCTTTTTTTTATCCTTATAACATGTATTATGTCATTCAATCTGGGAAACTATACATTTTCACATTATATTATTTGATAAGAATTTTGTTGTTTTTTGTAAATTTTTTTATGGTTTACCAAAATACGCAGATGCCTAAAATAGCTTATAATTCCAATAATATCATATTAAAAATACTTCAGTAGACGGACAGAAAGAGCTGAAACGATGAAATATTTCTAATTAAAAGGCGGTATGGGCAAAAATGCGGCGGCGGTCGTTATTAATTTGAAAATTTAAACAAAACTGACGTTTCTCGTCCGCGAACTATGTGCCAAACGCGCGGCACACATTTTTGCCTCCATTTTTGAGATCAGCGCGTTTTCAATGCGATTTCTTTACATTAAGATAAACCGCTAGCATTCAGGAATGTCGTACCACACCAATAGCTACTAGTAGCTTTGAAGGAAAATTTGTGTATTTTTACGCATTACATGCATTTGTTTTATTTGGGGAGAAAACGTAGTCATATATTGGTGTTGTTAATTTTCGGATACCTTGGAAACTCTACATGCTTGGAGGTGGGATCGAACTATTTATCATACCAGGAATCGTCAATAAAATGTAAAAATAATTTAGATTATACATAAATTTCACTTGCATTAGATTTTAAAATTACTGCGTTCTTAGAGACTATCTAATGTCATCGTACCACCATCTCATTTATTTTTACAACATAAATATTTTATAAAATATACCGGTTTTCTTGGAAAGTTGGTATAAAGATTACTCACAGAAGACATGAATTAGGATCTATTGCAGGTAGTTAGATTACGAATAGATAAGAATATGTTATTTTTAATAAAATAAGAAAACGTGACAACCTATATGCAACAAGTAGTGGGTTCGATTGCCGCTCGAGGAAATGAAATATTTAATTTCCGTGTTCGCCCTGATAACGACTAAGAGCGGCGTAAAGTTCTATCTCAACACGAATTCGGCAGAAAGTGTCTTTACACTAGGTTGCCAGTTTCCTTCTGCCTACAGTGCTATATGCGGTATACATTGTGTATACAACTAAAAAAAAATAATAAAATAATTCTATATCAGTGTGTCACATATTGCGTATTCATATCGTACATACTTCTGCATATTGTTCATAACTATAATAATTAAAAACGATATAAACTTTCACTCTAATAGTTTTCCACCTCACATGGAAGGACTGCCATTAAGTATATCCTGTTTCAATTAGTTTTCGCATTCACTTATATCATGCACTTATACATGCACATAAGCATCAACAGTATAAAATAAATTGTATAATAATTAGAAGGATTTTTTTTGTGTAATTTTACAGAAAAAATAATAATAATTGTATTAATTTAATATGACATATCTACGGCATAAATAAAATAAATACTGTATGGCCTCTAACATTGCGATACAGCCTTCCTAGGGAATTGTAGACCATATATAGTTCTCATGTTTCTAAATATAATTTAAATGTATTAGCATATATTATTATATGTATGTGTGTAAATTAATGTGTACAGTATATAATAATTAGCAACAAAAATTATTAATATTATCAATATGAAAACAATCGGCAATAATAATAAAATATATATAATTTTAAAAACTAAAAATTTCACTTTAATTAAAATCAACAATTTGACACAATACGTTTCTTGCGGACGAATTTATCAGACCTTTTTGAAATACGACGTTCTTGTATGCATAGTTTCCTTAAATTTCGCTCGCGCCGCTCACTAAGCCCTTTGTAATTATACCTATTTTGATGGCCAACTTTTTGTGCTTAAAAGCTCATCTTGAGTTTTACAATGTCAGATTCGACTCTTGGATATGTCGTAAGGTCTGATCTGATTGTGTTTTAGATAATGAAAATGTCATATATTTAAAAAAATATAATTTTCTATATTTGTATGATAATCCTTTTAGGGGAGTTAAAAAAATGCATTATTAATAGTTAAACCACCTGTTTTTTATGATTTTTTTTCTGTTGCATAGCAAAATTAACGCCACACAATGCGCCATTTAATTTTGCTTTTCAGCAGAAAATACAAACTGAGGATAAAATGTTATAATAATTGTATCACTGTATATAAACATTTTTAAAAAATATTTGTATATTAGAATTAAGATTAGAATTAAAATGTATATTAGAATTAAAAATTGACAAATATATATATTTTTATAGTTACTATTGATCTATTGAAAACTTATTTGACTGCAGAGAACAGGCAGTCGTTTAAGGCTTTTTACTGATTTAATTAAACGTTTAGGCGAAAATGGTGTGCACGTGCGGCTCGTCACTTATAAAATTATTTTATAACGATCTCAAATTGTTGAGGTTAAAATGCCTATTGAAGATTTCTTATTAAATACTTTATCATCATACGTAGAGACCGTCGTGGCGCAGAGGCTCAAGGGTGTGACTGTAACACGACGGTTGTGGGTTCGATCCCCACTCGATGAAATCAAATGTTTATTTCCATTTCTTTGCTTTGGTGACGAGGCATAGCGCGGCGTTGAATTCTACCACTAAACACGCAACGCCTCCAGAATTCGGCAGAAAGTTGGAAACGGAGTGTTTTAACAATAGGTTCCTTCTGACTACCCTGCAGTGTGCGGGATACAGCGGGAAGCTGATTATGTATAGGTTTATTTTAAGTATAAGCGAATACATCTCTAGAAATAACTCGTCTTAGAATGACATTAGTAAAGAACAAAATAATGTAAATTATTTCATTTGTAGATTAAAATGACATTTAGCTTAATTTCAATATTAAAATCGCGATCTAACCCTCATATAGCAGCGGGGTCCCGTATGACCCACCTGCATGATCTCAGCGCGGACAAAACGGAGGGCAAGTACAAAGGGCGACCCTTCTGTGTCTATCGCTTGCAAAAAACTGACAAAAACGGGAAAGATGGCAAAAGGTGTCTCAATTTTTAATAAAAAAGTTCGCCAAGGTTAAGACCCATGGGAAAGAGTTGCGCCCTTTTCCCGAAAGATGATATATTCCGGGGTTTTTTTAAATAACTGTTCACGTACCGTTGCGATTCAAGACGGCTGCACAATCGCGAAACTCACCCCTTTTAGGAAGTAACAGATGACGCGAGCTTCGTGAGATATAGATATTTTTTATATTTTTTCGAACGTGATTTATAACTGTTTGCAGTAATTTGAGATTTTTATAGACATTTTACAGTTGTGGTATACATTTTAAAGAAATTTAATAACGGTTTTTTTTTATAAAAACGGAAATGTTCATTATTATGAATTTATTATAGCAAGAAAAAAAAAAACACTTTTCTCTTTTTCGTTAATTTTCTCAAATTATTGTAAGATGTGTGATTACTTACTGTATTTCTCAGTGCTATATCGCACTTCCCCTGGACAAATGTATCAAAGTAAATAATAAGTATTTAACAAAAAAAGACGAATTAAGAAGCCACACGAATACTTTTTTTGATACTTATTTGGACATTGTTACGTTTGCATTTCTTCAATCAGACCGTATTGTCCGGTACAATTGGATCTCCCTTCTTGGTCGTCTTGGTCAGGGGTGTTAAAGGTCATTGGGGTCAAAAGTCACACGATGCACTCTCTATTGTGTACTTACAATGATTTTATTTTTAGCTATATTTTTTAGAGAGACCCACAATTGATATTGGGCATTGCAAATAATGTGGGTTAATTTCCGAAAATATGAGTTTCTTAAAGAAACATGATACGTGTGCGACCGCAGGTCAATCAGGCCGTATTGATAAAGGGTTAAAAAATAAGTTCTTAGATTATTATTGTATTTGAGGTGTTTTATGATATTAACTATAGAATATAGATTTATATGAGAAATGCACTTTTTAAAAAAATATATGTTCTCTGTACAAGACAAAAGTTAAAATGAGAGGAAATTATTATTCTTTTATTTTCAAAAAATATTTTATACTTATTTATTATTATTTTTTATGAAAATATTATATTACTTTCGTATACTTTGGAAAATCTTAGATCTTTTATACACATATATAAAAGAAACTACTTAGATACTTAACTGTAAATAAGCAAAATTTATGAGCACAATTATATGAATAGATAGTAAAAAAATTAAAATATTAAACGTAGATTAACCTTGATATCTTTTATTCAGCCTCAGCCACCCCATTGATCAACCAGTACCGTTTCCCACGATTCACCCCAATTTTAGGGTTATCTTACGCTCAGCGAACTTTAAAAAGTTGATACGTTTAAAAGTGCTATCATTTTTTTCTACTTTTTAGGTAAAAAAATTATAAAAGTGAACTGTGTGACCTTATTTCCTGATGAGGTCTCGACATTGTGAACTAGACTTAACCCCGTGTATTTTGAAATTCGATCTGGTTTTTTTTTTTATATTTTCAAAGGACGATTTAGCAGGTATCGGGTGAAAAATTCGCGTGAGAATTTTTTTATATCTATTTTTAGTATATCTGCGGATTATTAAAATATATTTTTTGATATATTTATCTAGAAAAGTAAGACTCAGAAATGTATAACAAAAGTAGATAGGTGTTTATTGAATTTCATCTGATAAGGCGCGAGGGTACAAATGTCTCTGTTTCTCATAAAATTAACAGGATGGTATAACGGCTCAAATCAAATGTTTTTAATAAAAGTAGTCAAAGAAGACAGAGAGATTTGGCCAGCTCAAATCAGATCAATTCGAGACATTGCATGGAGTGCAGCGGAACTTGACACCACATTTTAAGTTACCAGATCATGAAAATGAAAATAATTGATGGCCCCGGATGCGGCTCGATCATCACCATCACATTCACGTGACGCAGTCCTACTGCGCCCCCTAGATATTCACAAATATTATATTATTATAATATTATATTCTTAACGTTTTTTTAGCAACATTGAAAATTAAATTGAATTCTTTTTAAAAAGTTAGTTACAAATAATAAGCGTTGAATTATGAGAGGACTATGAAAATAAATTTTGATAACTTGATTTAACTGTGCCCTAGACGAGGGTTAAAATACAAACAGGATTTTACTTTACTAACAGATTATATTATTAAAATAACACGTCACTAACAATTGGCTAGATCTGGAGGCTACTGGTTCAAATCCCGGACAAAACAAATTAGTTTTAAGAAGTAAGCATAGAGCAAGAGGCCGTCGTGGCGCAGTGGCACAAGGGTGCCGCCCGTAAATGCAATGGTTGTGGGGTTGATTCCCACTCGAGGAAGTGAAATGTTTCTTTACGTTTATATTTCCATTTTTCTTCGTTTTGGTGTCGAGGCAAAGCGCGGCGTTGAGTTCTGCCAATCAACATGCACTGGCTCCAGAATTCGGCAGAAAGTGGGGAATGGAGTGTCTTAACACCGACGTTCCCTCTACCTACCCTGCTGTGTGCATTTTTTTTTATGGGAGAGGACAAGGCAAACGAGCTTTCGGGTCACCTGATGGTAAGTGATCACCGCCGCCCACGACCCCATGCAACACCAGAGGAGCTACAGGTGCGTTGCCGGCCTTTAAGGTGGAGGATGTTGGGCGCCGGGGCCCGGCATTACCTAATGTGAAACGCAGTGACAAGAGCCACTACTTCACGCCGGTTTTAAATGCCGGGGGTGGTATTAATCCGGTCGAGTCTGCCCATGCGTGTTGCCATTCCTGGCGACGTGACTCTACCACACGTACTTTAGTCGCCTCTTACGACACCCACAGTACCGGGGTCATCCTATTCTAAGCCGGGACCACAGTGTGAAGCTGAAAAAAAAGAAGTAAACATAAAGAACCAGCTGTTAAAACATTCCGTTTTCCGCTTTCCGACGAATTCTGCAGACGCCGCGCTTTGTGTCGACACCAGAACGGAGAAATAATATATAAATTAAAAAAAATTTCATTTCCTTGAGTGGAGATCGAATCCACAGTTACAGTGATGCAGGCATGCAGTGATAGTGTAGTTACAGTCGCACTTCCCCCTGCGCCGCGACTACGCCTACATTTCTTATTTAATGCAATTGTACAAGGAGGTAGTAGAATTTTATGTTTCCCGATATCTACGATAGTTAAAATATTTTTATTCGTGAGTATTTAAAACATAGTTGAATATGTTGTTTTATTTGTTCTTAATGTTCATTTTAAGCAAATTTTAATATTCACTTATTCTAGGCTTACTTTTAATAATAAAAATTCTTGTCTATAAAAAGGAATAAGAAATGAATTGTAAAATTCCCACATTGACATTTTGACATTTCCTAAAATAGGTATCTATGATAAATTCCAGTTTCCAGATAGCAGCAATTATAAGAATATGTACCTACTTTTGTATTTTGAAAATGGACTTTTTACTTGCAAACAAGTATTGTATAAAATGTCTTAAAAGGGAAATAACTAATATAATTGACACTAGTTTGGCAACTATATTAACTTTTGTAAGAAAAAAAATTAAATATTAGCGTTAATAGCATACTATTATAACTTCACATTGTATTCTTCAACCTGGATAGGCAGATGGATTCTAGTGTGACTGTGAACATATCTCATTCCTCATTTTCTGACCATTTACGAGAAATTGCGTGGTGACTGAACCAGGCTTTCTCCTAATACCAGTGTGAGGAAATATAACTGAAATAAATAATGAAATAAATAATCTATTTACAATCCGGCTCTGCCCGCCAAGAGGGTATAAAATTACAATTATTACATATCAAACATTAAAATATCTTCGTTTATTTTAAATCAGGCT
>JBAIZZ010000879.1:0-10672 GCA_037355905.1 Heliconius aoede | reverse complement strand
GAACAGAACATGTAATGGATTTTGTTTGACTGACTACGATCAAGAGACAGATACCTAAAATAAATTTTAATACACTACAACATTTTTACCAACTATAGGAATTGTTTCTGGAATTTGTTAATGATTTTTTTTAAGAAGCCAAAAGCCCGACAACTGGTGGGATGATGAAGTGATGAGAATGATACAGTAGAAAGGGGAAATCATGACACGATGAATTCCTCGTATAAGAATAAAAGTTCGAGAAAGGAAAAAAGGAAAGAATATATATCCCAAAAGCATCAAAGTAAAATTTTTTTTAGTAATAGATACTTTTTATATATATAGATTTTAATAGGAAGAGATACTTTTCTGGGTGGGTAGTGTCGGTATTAGATGTTATAGTATGTAAGTACACACTAACCGGGTAACGCGTAGAGTGGCAGCAGCAGCCAGGGCCGAGCGTAAAAGGACAAACGCGCGCCGCACGCGTGCAACACTAGCGCGCAGCTGAGCGCCGCCGCACCGCCAGCCGCCGCCGCAAGCACTGCGCCCAGTGCCGCGCGCAGCACTACGCACGCCCACGCGCACCGTGCTATGTGCAGGCCACGTGCCGCCTCACCCGCCGAGCGTCGCAGCGCCACTGCCACGCCCAGCAGCACCGCCAGCGCCACCAGCGCCGCGCGCCGCGCTCCCAGCGTCACCACAAACGCGCCCAGCACGTCGAAGTATACGGGCTGTTCGTCGGGGTCGGTGTCAGCGTCGTGATCGTCGGCGGCGGCGAGCAGTGCGCTTGCCGTGGCCAGCACGTTGTCGCCGGTGCGCTGCAGCACGGCGGGCGGAACACGCGAGGCGTCGTCGAGGCGCGTGTGGTACACGTAGCCGTCGGCGCTCCAGGCGAGGTCGAGGCCGGAGAGGCCGCCGAAGTCGCGGAACACGCGGAAGTCGGTGTCGGCGGGGATGAGGCCGCTCTGGAATAGCTCTTGCGCCAGTGAGGAGGCGTAGGGGTGCGGCGCGGAGGCGGCGTAGGCAGCCAGCAGCGAGCGCGCGCGCGGGCCCGCCTGGAACACCACCTCACGCCCGCCCGCGCCACACGCCTCCATGTTAATGAACGCGCGCACCGTCTTAGCCCACCTGCCGCATCACACCATAATTATATCATGTATCCTTATAAGAACTTTGCAATTATTATGTAACTCAAACAGAAAACTGGATAATTACAAAATAGTAACGTCTCTCTAAATCGTGCATTTGTAATTTTTAAACACTTCCGTTTGGTTTATTATTTCTATCTGATCTGATTGTAACATGCCAGAGCTATAGGTAGGACTGTAGTAGTTAGAAGAAGTAATATCAGCCTCACGGGTGCTGCGTGACGAAGGCGTGCGAGGCCTGCATGATATTCTCCTCGGCGCCGTTGAGTAGCAGCAGCAGCGGGCGCGGTAGCGGGCGCGGCGCCGCCACGAGCGCGCGCAACGTCTCCAACGCCACGGCGCAGCCCGCCGCGTCGTCGCTGGCGCCTGGGTTATAGCGTAAAGCCGAAATAAACAATTCACTCATCACTATTCACAGTTTCATACTTAATAATAGATCACCTATAAAGCTCTCAGTATAAATTACGTGAACAGTAGACGCCAAAATTAAAAAAAATAATTAGTATACTTTATAAAAAAATATATTTAAATTTATGAAGCTGAGCACGTTCTTCTTCATTCTCACCGTGACATCTGGCTAGTACCTGCCATTCTGTGTATCTCTTCATTGCGGATTCGATCAGCTAAGCTGACTCCGCATACCCACTTAATCGCCACTTGCCACACCAATGGGGACGCACTAGTGACCATCACCTGCGGGTGCGGATGCCTAATCAATGCGTTCTGTCAAGGTGCACGTGGAGCGTTGAAACCCTCATGAGGGCTGACAGAATCGCTACAAGTAGCCTTCCGTCTTGGATAGACAAACAGACAAAAATTAAAAATTATTTTGGGTCCTATTGCATAAATAAAGGACTCTAACAATATTTTGTCTTACATCATCAATGTACAGACGCCGAGCCATTACGATTTTATTACAAGTATAGATACACATATTACGTCATGCATTAATCTTATATATTGTAAAGAAACAGCGAATCGTTCCTTAACTTAAACAAACGTAAAAAACGTTAAATCAGCCTTGAAGCGTCGCGGTCGACACTCGACGTTGAACGTGGTTTCAGTTAACGGTCAAAGATCGATGATTAATTCAATTTGTGGTCATTTATATTTATTACTGTGGTAAATGAGCGATGCAGTTTTAGAACAAATTAGTTATTCTGAAAAATATATAGTTTTTATTTATTAAGGTTTGCTAGAGGCACTTATGCATAATCGGTTGAAAGCAAACACTCATTCATTTGCTGTGTTCGCCTTCACAGTAATAAATGCAAGGTACATAGAAGTTAATTATAAGTAGACTCGGGGCAAATACGTAACTTTTTAATTAGATACAATACCTAGAGTCAGCATGCGGAAACTTCGGCGATGTCGAATAGCCATCCCAGCTGACGACGATGATCAGAAACATGATCAAATTTACATACATCAATTTTGTAAACACTAGTTTATTTAATTGTTCCTGAGATAAGTCTGGGTAACACGAGTCAGCATAATCTAAAATCGGTAACAGTAGTGAATTCAGTGCTAGAGTGCAGTTTTGGTCTTTATAGGTAGGAAATACTTTCATCGTTTGAGCGATCCGAACGTGATAAATAATTTACGACTAATCTCAGCTATCTGGTTCAAGGTTCTTAATAGATGTATTCACGCTCAAATCGACGCCGCCAAACTGGATAGTCGGAAGGCTATTCTAGTAAAGTTTTTAAGTTGATTAGTGCTACCAATAATACTGACTTGTGACTTGGCAGAGTTGACAATTAGGCCGAAAGATTTGCTTCAAATACTAACATTCTGCAACATTCTTCGTTAAGCTTTTGAATAGCCTAACTAATATTATCCAGCGGGCGGCTAAGTAAATCTGAAGGTATAGATGTATATAGGTGAAAGGAAGAGGATATGTTTTGGGAATCTCAATTAATAAAAGGAAATAGAGAAAAGGAGGGGAGAGGGACACGACATTGGGGAACACCGGCGGAAGGAAAGCAATAGGAAGATTAACGTACTGTTGTCGATCACATAAATATCTGAACCACTCGGTGGCTTCTGGAGAGATATTTATTGAACGCAGAACAGCAACCAAGAGATCAGTATCTACGGTATTAATGGCGTCTAGCAAAGCAATGACAGTAAGATTTTGTTTGTCCATGTTAAATCTGATATTGTCACAAACATTAATCAAAGTAGTGAAAGTGCTACGGACGTTATGAACGTTACGGAATCCAGACTGGAACTCAGATAATATATGGTTGTCTAACAGATGCCGATTTAGCTCCTGAAAAACAATATGTTGCCAAGATCTTTGAAAAGAAAGGAAGTATAGAGATAGGACGATAGTGAGAGAAGGCTTTTGGATTTTTGGTGTTGGGTATGGGGATAATGCGGGCAATACGGCACATATTGGGAAAAGTGTCATGGGAAATAGAAAAATTTAAAATATAGGTAATGACTGGTGCTAAAACTTCCAAGGGTAAAATAATGATTTTGCGATTGATGCCAAGGCACTCGAGCGTTCGGGTCACCTGATGGTAAGTGATCACCGCCGCCCACGACCCCATGCAACACCAGAGGAGCTACAGGTGCGTTGCCAGCCTTTAAGGTGGAGGATGTTGGGCACCGAGGCCCGGCATTATCTAATGCAGTAGTAAACGCAGTGGCAAGAGCCACTACTTCACGCCGATTTTAAATGTCGGGGGTGGTATTAATCCGGTCGAGTCTGCCCATGCGTGATGCCATTACTGGCGACGAGACTCCACCACACGTACTTTAGTCGCCTCTTACGACACCGAGAGTACCAGGGTGGTCCTATTCTAAGCCGGGACCACACGGCTAAGAATAGGATCACCCTGGAATAGAACCCTTTTTATTAGTATTCTGTTCGTCTGGCAGTCTTAAGCCTTAACCTTTTATCTCGAGATTAAAGAACATTTGTTAGTATTTCGTAGAAAAAAAATCGTTAGAAACTTATAGTTCATTTCATTTCGTATGAAGCAAGTGAGTGCATAAATGCATATACAAATTGAAGTTTGTTTAATTTTATAATTTGTACTTTCTATTGACCAACAACCCTGAAATTGGCACAGAAAATTCGTTGGGCGGATCCGTCTTGCTACAAAAAGGGTTTTTTTTTACTTAATTTTTAATGTATACATTTTTCAACCAACTCTAGTTGTCAACATGATATACGTACGTTCACAAGTACCACGTGTATGAAGAGCTACACTGACTCACCGGGGCTGTCGGGCACGGTGTCGTAGTGGCAGTTGAGCAACAGCGCGGCGCGGCGCGAGGACCGGGCGGGGAGCGGGGCACCGGCGCCGCGCGCTCGCACCACCACGCTCTGCACGTCGCGATACAGGTTGCTCATGCCTGCGGACACCGCAATGCACATCAATGTGACTGCCACAATCGACGTGGTCGTCGTGGTTGACGCTCACCATCGACCATCCCGAGCATTGAAATGGAGGCGAGCAGTAGTGAGATCAAACAAAGTAAAGAACAACCTTAGAAGATATTTCAATGCTTTTTGAAAAAAGTATCAGCACCGGTCTCTATGTGACTAAGAAACAAGGAAAATATACTTATGTTATTTTACCTTAAATTTTAATGGTTCAAATTCGCAATTAAATATTTTTGTACAGCCTTTAAAAAATTAAAACCTTAACTTAGTATTTAGGTTAGGTAGAAGATAATTATTGAAGTCTTCGATCGGCTGTAAACGTGACAGTTGTAGATTCCATTCCACTTATACCATAAGTATTTTCATTTCGCCGTGTGATCCCGGCTTAGAATAGGGTCACCCAGGTACTGTTGGTGTCGTAAGAGGCGACTAAAGTACGTGTGGTAGAGTCATGTCGCCAGTGATGGCAACACGCATGGGCAGACTCGACCGGATTAATACCACCCTCAGCATTTAAAACCGGCGTGAAGTAGTGGCTTTTGCCACTGCGTTTCGCACTAGGTGATGCTGGGCCCCGGTGCCCAACCCCCACCCCTCCCTTGAATATGATAGCGGCACAAAAAGAGAAACTACCCCAGGAGGGTACCAGCGCCTCCGGCGCTGGAGAATCCCTCCCTGAGTCAAGCTCAGGCTGCCCTACGAATTCTGGGGAGGGCACAATACCGCGCTTTAAAAATAATTTTAGACAAGGCAAACGAGGCGTACGCTCCGCGGCAACCCCTACCACGCTTAACGTGGACTTTTGCAACATCAGGGGTCTTCATTCCAACTTAAATGCCGTCCACCACCATCTCGAGACGGCACAGCCGGCCTTGTTATTCCTGACGGAGACTCAAATTGCCCGTCCAAGCGACACAGCCTATCTCCAATACCCCGGCTACAAAATAGAGCATAACTTTTTACCTCATGCCGGGGTCGCTGTGTTCGTAAGGGAGGACCTGAGTTTCCGTCGTCTTTCTAATTTTGAAGGTCAGGACCTGTCAACAATCTGGCTCCGCGTTGACTCGGACGATCGTGTCCGACTCTACGCATGCCTTTACAGGTCCCACAGTGGTAATGCAGAAACGGATCGGCTCATGGAGCACATACAATCGGCTATTGACGATATGCTCTCACAGATCCCCTCCGCTGAGGTCGTGATACTTGGTGATTTTAATGCGCATAATGCCAGTTGGCTTGGCTCACGCACCACCGACCACGCGGGGAGAGCTGCATTTGACCTTGCTTTGGCGAACGGATTGTCCCAATTGGTTGAGTCGCCAACGCGACTCCCGGACGTGGATAACCACAATGCCTCTTTACTGGACCTTCTGCTGACTTCACACCCGGAACAGTACCAGGTTCTGGTCGAAGCCCCTTTGGGATCTTCAGACCACTGTTTGGTACG
This sequence comes from Heliconius aoede, assembly GCA_037355905.1. Classification (NCBI taxonomy): domain Eukaryota; kingdom Metazoa; phylum Arthropoda; class Insecta; order Lepidoptera; family Nymphalidae; genus Heliconius; species Heliconius aoede. The sequence continues at coordinate 4,695 of JBAIZZ010000879.1, read as the reverse complement.
GAGTGCTGTGCCCATTAAGCGCTGCAGTTGCAGAACACCCGCAACTCGTCGCGTCTGGCACTACAAGTCGGCAGATTGGGATGGGTTGCGTACATTTTACTCATCCTATCCCTGGGGGCCGGTTTGCTTCTCTTCTGATGATCCTAGTACCTGCGCCGCTGCTGTTGCGGATGTGGTTCTGCAGGGCATGGAACTTTTTATTCCAAGCACTGTAGTGCCAATCGGTGGCAAATCACAGCCATGGTTTGATAGGCCTTGCAAACTTGCTGCCTCTAGCAAACGCGAGGCATATCAAATCTGGGCTAAAGCAATGGTAACTAAGGATCCGAAGGTGACAACCTTAAAGAAGAAGTATAACCGAGCCTCTAGGTACTTTAAGTGGCAAATTGCCAGAGCGAGGTCCGACCATATCGCCAAAATTGGTGAGAAGCTTGAGAGTTATCCGTCCGGAACTCACGAGTTTTGGGCCCTCTCAAAGGCTGCACTTGGCAACTTTAGCCAGCCTTCGCTTCCGCCATTACGCACGGGAAATGACATCTTGGTCCACACGGCTAAAGAGAAAGCCGACCTTCTGGGCGCTCTCTTTGCCTCGAACTCGACTTTGGATGATCAGGGGACAACGCCGCCGACCATCCCGCGGTGCCAGAGCTCAATGCCTGAGGTTAAGTTCAACCAAACAGCCGTCAGACGAGCTCTGTCCTCTTTGGACATCCACAAGTCGAGCGGGCCAGATGGCATCTCTCCGTTAGTGCTCCGTTGTTGTGCTCCTGAGCTGTCACCGGTGCTAACGCGTTTGTTTCGGCACTCTTACTCAGTTGGCGTAGTCCCGAACACATGGAAGAGCGCTCTTATCCACCCGATCCCGAAGAAAGGCGATGGCTCCGATCCTTCCAACTACAGGCCTATTGCTATTACCTCCCTACTCTCAAAAGTCATGGAGAGCATTATCAATAGTCAGCTCTTGGCTTATCTAGAGGATCACCGTTTGATTAATGACCGTCAATATGGCTTCCGCCATGGTCGCTCAACCGGTGATCTTCTGGTTTACCTCACCCATCGCTGGGCTGCGGCTATTGAAAGCAAGGGAGAGGGCCTGGCAGTTAGTTTGGACATGGCGAAGGCCTTTGATCGAGTGTGGCACGGGGCGCTCCTAGCTAAACTTCCATCCTATGGGCTTCCCGAGAATTTATGCAAGTGGATCGCCAGCTTTCTCACTGGACGCAGCATCAAGGTCGCTGTCGACGGTTTTTGCTCTAAAAATATGCCCGTGAACGCTGGCGTTCCCCAAGGCTGCGTGCTGTCCCCTACGCTGTTTCTTCTGCATATCAATGATATGTTGGAGGATTCTAACATTCATTGCTATGCAGATGATAGCACAGTGGACGCTGTTTACTCCGGCCGCGCAAGTCTTTCTCGGGAAAACGTCGATCAGTGCCGAAATAAACTTGTGTCTTCAGTTGAGGCATCCCTCGGGAATATCTCCTCATGGGGTGAACGGAACTTAGTTCAATTCAATCCCAAGAAGACACAAGTTTGCGCGTTAACCACTAAAAAAACCCCATTTGTCGTATCGCCAGTCTTTCAAAACACTCCCCTTAAAGCCGCTGCCAATATCAGCATATTGGGCCTTAATGCCTCGAATGACTGCCAGTATCGCGATCATCTGGACAGCAAGGCCAAGTTGGCCTCGAAGAAACTTGGGGTTATCAGCAGAGCGAGACGGTACTTCACGCCAAAACACCGATTGGCCCTATATAGGGCCCAGGTTAGGCCTCATATGGAGTACTGTTCTCATCTCTGGGCTGGTGCACCCCAGTATCAGCTTGAACCATTTGATCGCATACAACGCAGAGCCGTTCGGGTTATTGGGGACCCAAGGAGCTGTGAAAGGCTTGATACTTTGGCTCTGCGTAGAGACGTCTCCTCGCTGTGCGTTCTCTACCGCATTTATCATGGGGAGTGTTCTGAAGAACTATTTGACCTGTTACCCGCCGCCGAATTTTCTAACCGTACAATACGTCATAAGCTCCAATATCATCCACTCCACCTGGATACGTGGCACTCCACTACTGTACGGTTTCGTAGGAACTTCCTTCCACGCGCCACGGAACTGTGGAATGGCCTACCCGCGGCGGTATTTCCGGGTCGATACGACATGGGTACCTTCAAAAAGCGCGTTTACCTTCTCCTCAAAGGCCGGCAACGCACCTGCAGCTCCTCTGGTGTTGCACGGGGTCGTGGGCGGCGGTGATCACTTACCATCAGGTGACCCGTGCGCTCGTTTGCCTTGTCCTTTTCCATAAAAAAAAAAAAAAAAATTTATTCATTTTGACAACAAGATAAAATGCGGCGTTGATTTCTGCCACTCAACATGCAATATATCCAAAATTATTAATCTAATCTTTACGAGAATAAACAGCGAAAACCGAGTCCACTTACTTATCTGTACATATGATTACTGACCATCCAAGAAGGTAATGGAGAAGTTCCCATCAGCCGTGAACACGTCGTAGTCGATGCGGTTGTGCGGCGATGCCTGCTCCGCGATGCTCTTGACGGCCTCCACTAGTACGCGCACCGCCACCACCTCGTTCTCGTAGCTGCCCGCCACCTGACACACATACCACTGATATTAAGCGAAGTAAATCGTCGGTGATCTATTTTTAAAGGGACTTCAGTACCTATCCATTTCACTCCATGTATGCTTAACGATTTCAGTGGTTCAGCAGATATGAGGTAAATTGTGATTTTCTTGAAGAAAATTTATATATTCCAGCTCGAATTTTGCGTTTGTGCCCGTATTTTTATAACTAAAAATAGCTCAAGAATAGGCCTTTTATATTATACAATAATTTAACACTACCGGTCTACAAATATAGGACAAAGTTTCAGAAATTACAAGTGCGTTATTAAAAGGACGTAGGTGCTCACTAAGATGGGGAATTGCAATATTCGACTCCTAAGGGGTTGTTTTTGGGGTTGGTGGATTGTTCAATAAGTCCTCATTAGTCTCAAATTTTGTATGGACGTTATTTCTAAAGGTTGATAGTTTGTATATTATGAAACTTCGTTACTACTAGTGCTAGTAGCTTTGCTGGTGCTATCTAAGCTAAGCTAGATGTGATTCTGAAAATAGGATATAAATTATAACATTTATTAACTATGTTATATAATCTATTTCATATACTATACATATAATAAAAGGATAGAAAAAGCCAAATTGGCACATGAAAGGTATAAAAACCTATGAATTAGGCTAAGCAATCAGCAGAACCTTTACCTGCCCATCTGTCTTTTTATTTGTCAGTATGTCTGTTAGTTTGTTCTGGTTGATTGTCGCTTGAGAGTTACAGTCCGAATTCCAATATAAAAAAAAGTTTATTTCAACACTGGTCACCGTTTTCCCGAGAAAGTCCTGTGCAGGCGGAATATACAGCGTCCACTGTGTTATTGTCTGCGTCGCTTAGCCTTAGGAGACACGAGCGTATCGAGCGTGTATTCATTCAGAGCGGACCGTGGACAGCGATTTTGACGCTGCGTCCAATTAGACAGCACAGGCGATCAATTTAAATAAATTCTGGAGAACCCCCGTGATATACTCGAACGTAAGCCTTTGATATATCTAAGCTAACTGCCAGGTCACCTTCTTTGCTTTCAATAGCCGTAGCCCAGAGGTGGATTAGGTAAGAAAATCAGAAATCACCGGTTGAGCGACCATGGCGAAAACGATCTTAACTGTCAAGACCATCGGTTGATCAATGATCAACCAGTGGTCCTTACATAAACCATAAGCTGGTAATGAGGAATAGCGCACCGTTAAGTTCCGCCACTCCACACGCGATACCTCACATAACTAGGCGCAAAATGGGAAACGGAAGTGCCTTAAGGGGATCGAAGTATCTTAACTAAATTCCCAGATTCCCCCTGCCTAGAACGTATAGGGCTCAATGATCGAGAATTTGTCAATATTCTTCAATGAAATCACAATTTCCCTAATGTGTGCTGAACCACTTGATTCGTCGATCAAGTTATATCCTGCGCGACACTGTTGTTGGTGTAACTTATCACAACTGTTCAAATGTGCCATAATACTACGAGTACGATTATCAGGAGGCCGTTGTGGCGCAGTAGTGCTACTCACCCTGGGCCCTATCGACGTGAGGTTGACGAGGTGGTCGTGGGCGAGCGCGGCGCTGAAGCGGTCAGGAGGCGCGCGGCGGCCGAGCGGCGCAGGCAGGCGCGTGTCCACGGCCCGCGCGACGCACAGAGCGCCTCCGCACGCCGCCAGCGCCGCCGCCAGCCACCACAGCGACACCACGCCGTCCGAGTACATATTCTCCTTCACCTCCTCGCCGTACTCCTGTCGTACCATCGGCACCACACGACAAATGACCATTTTAGAAGTTATATAAACTATACTTTCACGTCATGGGCGACAGCTTTCTTTAACTCTGACATTCTCAATGATGCATAAATGCTGATAATGCCTTAATTTATTAAAAAAAGTGGGCTGATTTAATTTGAGGAATATGAAAGTGATTGACATGTTGAAACGTCTTTAAATTTCGAGACTAATCACTACTAATTTATTACATAACTACAACTTGTATAAGACAGACTTGTATAAGCCTCGATGGCCGAGTCCACTTGCACATAACCGCCTTTTTCATAAGGTGCGTGCTTCATTTGTTTTAC
>JBAIZZ010000878.1:0-10728 GCA_037355905.1 Heliconius aoede | reverse complement strand
TTAAATTACATTATTTAAATTTTAATATTTAGTATTATACTTTTTTTGGAAATGTACCGCCCTGGATTCTTGCAGAATGAACTGAACTATATTATATTGCCCTTCGGTGTGGTGGGTTTGAGACCTTAAAGATTCCGACAGTGGGTAGAAAGTTTCAAACCGTCTTCTCTATTGAAATTTGCATGTTTTTGTAGGACTATATCTGTTTTCCTTAGATTTACCAAGCTTTATGTAATGGCTAGCTTATGACCAGTATGCTCCCACAGAGCTGACTTCGATATATGCCCATTCGTGACATTGGAGATGCATGCCTTCACCCTAACTCCGACGCTTCCCTTTGTTCAACCGATGTATGAAAAGCCACAGTCACAGCCTAGTTTGTATATGCTTGTACTTATTTTTTTTTTAGCTAAGTTAACCAATTCATAATGGAAAGTTGTTCGTGAACTTGTTTAATTGCACAAGTTAGTTTTTAGTCCCACAGTATTGCAAATAACGGATGTATTTCATAAACGTTGTATATTTTCGAACAGATATGTAATTCTTATAAAAAAATAATTACTTACAATTATTGATAAATATCAATTATATTTAAAATGATTATAAAATCTTTAAATATTACACAACATATAATCTGTTTATAAGTTCATTAAATGTTTTTTTTTTCTCATGTCAAGTTAATAGAAATCACAACATCCTAGAAAAAATATACGAGTATGTTAAGAGAATCAAAGAAAAAACTAAACCGAAACAAATTCTCTTTAAGAAAGCATCTCTGCGGTGGGTCTAAAATGCTCAATCAGGCCGTGTTGATGGCCCTTACCATAAGTTGACGACAAAGGAACCGCATTTTTTGCGTCGCTATACGATATTTTACAACATGTCTAAATGTGTTTAATGACTTGAAAATTATCTTGCTTTTGCACGACGGCAGCACGTTCGCCATAATAGTTGTCAGATTTTATTAAACATATTCTAAATCTCTACAAACATAAGTCCAAATAAAAACAAATATCTTGATTTTTTATATATATATTATTTATTATATTTATTATATGGATGGAGCTACGTCCAATTACTATATGGACTTTTTACGTGAGTAATCCATTATCATCGATATTATGTTTTCGAAGGTCAACCGAGGTCTCCCCCTACCTCCCTTACCACTCCTTTTTCATCACAAATCTTATTTGCCGGTCTTTCATCACTCATTCGTTCGACGTACCCAAGCCAGCTGAGCACGTTCTTCTTCATTCTCAGATGATCAGATTCAGATTTACATGGTTAGTTACAATTTTTGATTTCAGCACACTACGTCAACGACTACGAAAGTATTAATTACAACTTAAAATCTCTTAAAACGCATATAATTTTTAAGCTATAAAAAAACGACTTTACAAATTTAAATATAATATTAAAAACCTAATAAAAACTCTTGTGATCAGCAATTTTATAGGTCATTGAATGTCATCATCACATCCTGTTTTTTAATCGACACTGACCATAGAGGCCGTTTACTGGTGAAGTGACCTTGACGTCGTTACATAACAAAACCATGTGTATATTATACTTGACCACCAAGAATGTGTGATACTTTGTCACATTTATTATATTCCTATACTTTTAATATTTTTATATAATATATTAGGTATAAATCATCATGTTGCTGTGTATTGTATAAAGTATATACTATTGAAACTGTAGTGTATAATACTTTTATTTTAGGAAATTCTACTTATGAGTGCTTATAATAGTCTATAATATCGTATAATAGTGTAATAATATCGCACATACAAGGGTAGACAAGGAAAACCTTAAAATTAAATATTAAATAAAAAGTAAAATAAATAAATTAATTAATTAAATATTTTATTCCCTCAAGTAAGAATCGAATTCACAATCGTCGCTTAGGTAAGACTCGTGTAGTGTTTACAATATATTAATCGTAATATATCTATAATACAGAATATCTAATAATATAAGATTTTCTTCATAATGATTTGCGTGTAATTTTTATGTAGAGACAAAAAATATTTACGTGTTTAAATAATATCTTGGTGGATCGACATGGACATAAATATATTATTCTAAAAAACACAATTTTATTTAATCATGCACATAAGTTTCACTATAGATCTTTACTTTTTTCAAAGAGAAAAAAAAACACAAAAGTATTAGAAAGTATCTTTAAATTATATGCTTGATATTAATCGGACCGAGACCAATATATGTAAGTAATAACTATTATAACATAAACAATGGAAATATTTTATTGGAATTCTTTGCATGACAGTATCGTGGCGCAGTTTTCTATTTCACTGGTCACGATAATTGTAGTCCAATTTTATGAATCAATAAAAATAATTATATGAATTCGTAATATCGGATATAATTAAATTGAAGCCATCGTGGCGCAGGGGCATGAGTGTGTAACCGTAACACGACGTTTGTCAGTTCGATCCCCACTCAAGGAAATGTATTATTATTTTTTAATTTTTTCGCTCTGGTACTAAAGCAAAAGCGGGGCGTTGAATACCGCCACTCAGCGAGCAAGGCTCAAAAAATCGACGGAAGGTAGGGAACGGAGTGTTTTAACACTAAGTTTCCTACCCTGCTATATGCTTGATAGAGCATGCAGCTAAAAAGAAATGCATGCTTATATAAATTTTAAAGCTGCAGTGTGTCTAACCAGACAAAAAAAACCAGACAGATAAAAATTCAACTCATCTACATATATAACACAATGATCTCCTTGTTATACTCTGTCTAAAAAATTGTAATTAATAAATATCTACAATTACAGATGTATGTATACTTACAACTCGAAATTATTATATAAAACTTACAGTGGCCAAAGCTTCGTCATATGTAGTGGGAGCTTCGGGCGTCACCGCCTTGGTGTCCTGGTAGATCGCTGTGCTTGGCATATCAGCACATTACTAGCGGCCTGAAATTAAAAAATATTTATGATTACTTTAATATTTATTTTTTAAATTATCCTTGATTTTTATTTGTTATAAATATAAATATCTACATTTCATGTAAGAGTATATTTTTTACAAAGCAGGTCATTTACACAACAAGCCGTTCGTACTTTGCTTCTATTTTCTTTAATTATTGAAGGCTATATATTCAGAGAAGTCTCTGACACTTAATATGACACATCTCATACATAATTCTCAGCTATTTAACCACGCAGGTAAAGCTGCAGGTAAAAGTTAGTTTTATTATAGCTTTCTTGTCAAATATAATAATAAATTTAACCAACTATCTGTATGTAGCGGAAATTAGTAAGAATCTCCATAGAGATTTCTCTAAAACATAAATAAGTTGTAATAAGCTTATAAAAATTTCGACATCGCTTGAACAGAACGTATGGCTTAGTGGTCAGAGCGCTTAGACGGTTTCCAAAAGGCGCGAGTCCAAATCCCGCTACGTTAATATTTTGATACGATTTTTAAATATATTATAATGAAAATAATCTTTCCTAAATGTGAAATAAGTATACACAGTTGAATAATAAAATAGCGCTATTATTGAGCCATAAAACGTATTACAATATAACTAGTTCCTTTTATTATTATCATTTACAAAACAAAAATCAAACGGTATACACTTAAATGTACAAAATGCACACATATCAGTATTTACTGATATATATTACAAGCGTTATTGACCTTGTGAGCGTCGCGTGTTGCGTCGCTATGTAAACGGAGCTACTAAAACGTCGGTCGACAGCTAAAAAAAAAATTATTTCAACTTTATTGTACACACGTTCTTTATGTAAAATATAATAGTATAGATAGATATAGACTTAAAATTTACTGTAATATATAATACTTTTTATATAGCTTGGCAGAGGGAACTTAGTGTTACACTCCTCATTTTTCCCCATTTTTGATCCCCATTATTTGCCGAAAGTTGAATGACGGAATTCTACACTATGCTTTGTCTCGACACCAGAGTGAAGAAATGAAAATATATATTTATATAAATAAAATGATAATATATTAATTTTTAACAAGTGACATGAAACGATTTTTCAAGTTTCATATCCACATGAAAATGTAAGCAGAATTATTCAAAAGCATGTTTTTATAATATAATTAACTTATATTGCTTATATATAAAACAATACAAATATATAATAAAATAATCATTATCTTAACAACGGACAATATAAACATAAATGTAATGAGTTTTCGTAATGACTACTCAGCAATGGGTCACCTTTGACATCACTAGATTTATAATAGAGCTTCCTGATTATTCTTGCACATGAGGCTGTTGTAAGCTAACTATAAGCCTTTGACATGGAATTCTTAATTTTCTTACTTAAAATTATAGTAACACCTACAAGATGCAATAGGTGTATATTTCCCAGTCAGATACCTACTTAGATTAATAAAGTCCACATAACGTATCTATATAAATAAATGGTTTTAAATAAAACCTAGTGACAATAAAGTTGTTAAAATTTTATTTCTTCCTTATTACAAGTAATACAGAATACCAATTTCAAAAAATGAGCTGAGCTTTGCTGCTTATCGCTATATTATGTATATAGCAGGGTAGGTAGAGGAAATCTGGAAACCTGGGGGCGTTAAAACTTTCCAATGCTAATTGCGTGTTGAGTGGCGGAACTCAACGCCGCTATTACTTTATAGGTATATAATAAATTAACTATTCGTACACTTACAGCTCTATAAGAAAAGTATATATATATTTTAGTCTAAATGATACCAAATCGGCGACGCAGTTTTATCATAAAAACAATTTCCACAAAAAAAAAACTATCATTCACCGAATCACTTTGTATTGTATTTCAATAACAATACACACGCAGGGGTGCAACAGTAAAAAAAATAACTTTTTGTTATGGCGCCGCTACCTACGCACGTGGCTAGTTTCCCTTAAATATTAAAAAAAAATCAAATATAAATAGATATTTTTTCTTCGTGTTGATGTAATATCCTAATTGTGCGAATTAGGCAGGAATCAAAATCAACATGTATTAGGTAACGTTTATGGTAAACTTTCGTTTTAAGGAGATTGCGTATAGTTATAGTAGTGCCTCAATAGTGCTTCTTACCAAACAAGACGGGGACAATCATTTAAAATTACAATTTTCCTGAATATGAATGAAATCTTATTTATATAATTATTACTTTATAATCAAACCTACACCATATCATTTACACTTATTATTTTCTGACTGCGTTGTGTATATGGAGAATATAATATGCATTATTTTTAACTTCACGCTGTATATTTACGTAGACAGACAGACAGACAGGGAACTTTCGTTGTCCACTTGCCGCCTCTTGGCGCAGTGGCACAAGTTACGAGTTCTAGTTACGAGGCAATTTGACAAAACGTGGGGAACGGAAGTGTCTTAATAAGAACATTAAGTGCACAAGTATCCTCGTCCTCTGCGCGGGATACAGCGTGACACTAATAGAAATACCATCGCCTAGCATGAGCACATGGTGATTAGAGAAGGTATTTATAATTACGATAGCGTTTGCTCAATAACAAAGAACGAACGCTATTGAAATCGCACCGGGTGTGTCCCTCTTGGGCCGTTTCTCATCAAAATATGCGTAGGAGTACCGAACTCTCCTAACGCAACACCAAACAATCTACTAAACCTGATCGTCTACCATATACGATACATAGCGAAACGTTAGCTAGTTTTTTATAACAAGAAATAAATTTATTCAATCACGTACATAATAGGATAATCTGGTTCAATTTCTACTTACTAACAATTTGGATGAAAAAAAGTATATTTGTAGTTGTAATTAACTTACCGTCCATCTTTGTTAAAAATAAATTAAAATGTATTACATGGAATAAATATCAACCATGTTTATTTAAAATAAATGACCACGCTATACTGAGGCTGTACGCAGTAACCAGTACAGAGCCACACGTCTTGTCCTCTTGAGATGTATGGAACGTTAATTGCACATTTTAACGAACAAATTGGCCGTGAAGGCTATCTGGCTGTTCATTTAGTAGCGATTTCGTATTAAGCTCTAACGCCGGTTTCACCTATGTATTGGTTTAGAAATGAAATACCACTTTCCACCTCCACCATCATCACCACCACCACCAGCTTTTATGTAATCTTTTAAAGTTTAACACGATAAACAACTTGTATCTATTGAGTTGATACATTGCTATTATAGATGAATTTATCTAGGTTATGTAATACAAAATGCCAATTTGCACACGTTAAATGGTAAAATTGCCCCCAAAATGAGAATATTTATCTCTAGGATGTTCTTACTTTATGTGTGACGTACAATAAAGTAAAATACATTATTTATTTATTTACACTATTTTTAGCCGTGTGGTCCCGGCTTAGAATAGGATCACCCTGGTACTGTCGGTGTCGTAAGACGCGACTAAGGTACGTGTGGTAGAGTCACGTCGCCAGTAATGGCAACACGCATGGGCAGACTCGACCGGATTTAATACCACCCCCGACATTTAAAACCGGCGTGAAGTAGTGGCCCTTGCCACTGCGTTTCGCATTAGGTAATGCCGGGCCCCGGTGCCCTTCATTTCCACCTTAAAGGCTGGCAACGCACCTGTGGCTCCTCTGGTGTTGCATGGGGTCGTGAGCGGCGGTGACCACTTACCATCAGGTGACCCGAACGCTCGTTTGCCTTGTCCTCTCCCATAAAAAAAAAAAGATTACTTCATACTTGACACTTAATAATACATTCATATTCAGGGAAATAACAGTTATATTTAATTCATTAAAAATTAATTTCCAAAAATAGCATATTATTCAATTTCATAGAAAACATACTCGTATATTGAAAACCCCACAATTATATATGCTGACCGACCAGTAAGATCTGTTTACGAAATCTCACCGTGTGTTCATATCAGATTTTGGATCTATACATTATTCATAAGCCTTCACTTAGACAATGGGGTCGGTGGAATCAATATTTATGGACTATATGGATAAAATTAAAGTAAACTCACTTATTATTTTACTATTTGCACAAAATTGTTATTCTGTTGGCGATTTCATAAGTGATTTTCTGAACAAATACAATTTGTATTGGTGTATTGTTTATATTGATGAATGTTGATATGTTTGTACGTAGTCTTAATCTTTAATGTCTCTAAAAACATAAAAAATTTGGAAATACTTACAATTGCTGAAGATCAAGGTGGTATTTTAAGAGATAACTTAAAGATAATTATATATAGGTAACTCTTGGTAAACTCTTTTGTTAATTACAAGTTGAGCCTTCTTTTCATAGATAATAACAACATTAGCCACAATTTGTATTACATCAATGGTAGCACTTAAATTGCTTATAATATTCTTTTGACACACTGCGATGAAAAAAATATTTTCTCCAAGTGAGGATCATGCCTACAACTACTGCAATAGAGCAGCCAGACCTATCCCTGTGCCACGATGACCTCTTTAGTCAATTTTAACAAAGCTATACCTACTTATATAATAGGTAATTTAGTAAACATAAAATATAATAACGATAATTTATATAAATATTCACTATAAAAGAGTTAATAATTTATTATAAAAATTTTGTTATTGTTTTAAAAATCAAAAAGTAAAAAACAGACTGTTTTGCACTAGTTTTCTCCTGTCAATCCTGCTATAGGTGACAAGCATCCTGTGAATCTGATTTGTCTTACATATACTTATGAACCTATGACCAATTAAACGCATCAAAATAAATCAAAATATTTAATATTTAACATTTCACATGTTGCAGATATTTTTTTAATATGACAAAATGATTGACTAATAAATAGTCAATGGACTAATTCTTTAAAATATACAAATTTGCATACATTACAATCGATATGCATTATATTTAATTTATTCGAATATTAACAGATAATAATCGTTATGCCCATTGAGTCAGTGACCCGAATGCATTTAGTTTTATAGTCGAAACGTGAACAACGTCAATATAAACAATACATTATTAGTTGAGTGGGAACGCTACTAATAGTTACTTATTAATAAATAAAATTATTTTATTATACTAAAATACATTTAAATAAAATAAAATAATTTTATAAAAATGTATTTTAGTTTTTATTTATTAAATGATGACTAACAATAACTTTCAAACATGAGACTGTGCGTGCGAGGCATAAGCGCGACGATTGTGGGTTTCTTTTCCACCTGAGGAACGAATACCACTAATGCGTATAAGGGAAATAACTGCAACAAGAATAATGCATTAACTAATAAATTTCCATGTCGTGTTGTGTGACACTGACACTAGCTTCGTACAATGTCGCTAACTAATGTCCTTGTTAGGTAACCACTAGTTACCTCATTCAAGATTCGCACACTAAGGTTTTCCTCAATGGTTACATTAATATTCCCAGTAATAAATAAATTATTTGTATCTCTAATAAATATGTATATATAAGGACAGTGGTGGCGCATGGGCATATGTGCGAGACTGTAAATGTGACAGGTTGTGGGTTCGATTCCCACTCGAGGATATAAAATATTTAATATTTTCATTTTCTTGCACGGGTAACAAGACAAAGCGCAGTGTTGAGTTCCGCCACTCACGACACAATAATGCCTTCAGAATTCGGCGGTAAGTGTGAAAATGTGAATTAATGGCGACAGAATATTTTAACCCTAGTTTCCAAAGTTCCATCTGCCTACCCTGTGAAAAGAAAATATCTGAGTTGCGTAAAGGTTATAATACTTAAAGATTATATTTACAATATTTAATTCCTTATCTCGTAAGCAAAACATTGTAATGATTTCCAATCTATCAATTACAAACGTCCAATAATTAATGCCTACAAAAGAATGTACATCTGGTTAGTCTGTAAATAATTTTTGCATGTTTTTTTTAGATTTTATAAGACACCGAAATTAAGACCTAAATCAACATCAATTTATTGAGACTCGAAAATGCCTCTCTTTGCTAACCACTCCCATTTGCATAAATGGTGTTGGTTGTCTCTTTTTCTTTCTTTATTTTCTTCATCTTTCTCTCTTCATTAAATTGAGATCAATGTCATCATTGTCATAAAATAATTTTTCGTAGATTCATGTTAGATATTATAAATATACAGTTTAGTAGTCAATACAAACAACGTGAGTCATTATTCCTTGTATCCGCCTACTGCAGATCACTGATTCTCATGACATGTGGAATAGAAGCAGCTGTCACAACAATACATTATTTGTCATACAATAAAAAAAATGGACAAACATGCGAGTATCAAGATATTTTTTGTAGACTCCTATTTAGATAAGCGTGGGCTGTGATATTGTCAAAATTTTATATACCATGATATATATTTATATATATACTTGTATTAATGTGTATAGGTGTATAAGTATGAATCATTTTAATAAAAACATATACTTCAACTTCCATCTTATGGGCTTCCTAAGTGGATCGCCAGCTTTCTCATTGGGCGCAGCATCAAGGTCGCTGTCGATTTTGTTTTATAGGGTCCGGGTTCGGTCTCATATGGAGTACTGTTCTCAACTCTGGGGTGGTGTACCGCAGTACCAGCTTGAACTATTTGATTGCATACAACGTAGAGCCGTTCGAATCATTAAGGACCCAACGATCTGTGAAAGGCTTGACACTTTGCATAGAGATGTCTCCTCGCTGTGCGTTCTCTACCGCATTTATCATGGGGAATGTTCTGAAGAACTTTTGAGCTGTTACATGCCGCTGAATTTTCTAACCTCACAGTATGTCACAAGCTAACCTGGATACGTGGCACTCCACTACTGTGCGGTTTTGTAAGAATTTCATTCCACGCGCCACGGAACTGTGGAATGGCCTACCCTCAGCAGTGTTTCCAGGTTGATATGACATGTACCTTCAAAAAACGCGTCTATCTCCACCTTAAAGGCCGGCAATGCACCTATAGCCCCTCTGATGTTGCACGAGATCGTGGGCGGCGGTCAACACTTACCATCAAGTGATATTATCAGTTCTGGATAGCCGATTAAAATACAGAATCTCAAAAAACTTCTTCATTAACAGCAAACATGAGAATAGTAAAATTTGAATAGAATGTCGATTAAATCCATAAACATCTATTTCCATGTAAGTCGTCGCTCAATGGCAGAACATGCTTCCGAATTCAAAGCGTTGAGGTCGAAATACCAGTTGGCAAAACTCTTTAGGGCAACCCGTTAACCTCGTCGTGTAGAAGTGGCGACTATACGATTAATGATTTTTAAATAGTTGTGATAGTTAATCAGCATTATTAATTTCTATGTAATAATCTAATAGTACGCGTTCGGCGTTGAGTTCTGTCACTCTATTTACCAAAAAAATGCATAAGAAATCTTATAAAAATATATTTTTCTCTTAAATTTATTAATGAATTAGTCAAATTTATGTATTGCTGTGAGTCAAAAATGTTGAGGTTTCAAAATTTGCCATTCATAGGGTCACTCGGCGACCTCGCGCATGCATGCATGTATGTATGTACATACGTGCCACTGGATACATGCCAAGCACGCATGACACGAATCATAAATATAATGATAAAGAATATATTTTGTGGGGTTTTCTATCCTCAAGTATTTTCATTGTTCATTTGTACTGTTTGCAAAGTTAACTTGCAAACTTTCCAACCTTTTTCTGAGTCATGGACGAATACAAAGTTTACATAAAATAATTTACACATTTCATTTATCAGAAAGTTTCAATTGCAAATCAA
>JBAIZZ010000877.1:0-10738 GCA_037355905.1 Heliconius aoede | reverse complement strand
AAATCCGTACAAGAGAGACAAAAGAACAAAATTTCAATCACCGACAACTTTCAGAATTGCCATTAAAACTTTTAACAAGGGCGTCCAACTTTTTACGTAATAATTAATTTAATAATAAAATTAAAACGCGACGCTTATAGATGCTTAATTAATTCGTTTGTAAGTGTGAGGCTATCGTGGCCATTCTTGATGCGAGGGTCGTGAGTTCTATCCCACCTCGGGAGAACGAGTTATTTTCATTTCCTCAGTTCAATTCTGCCACTCAATATGCAGTGTCTTAAAAATCTGCAATGTCTTAATACTACACCCCTTGTCGTTAAACCTACTTTTTATATGACACATTTCACATTTACTTTTAATTACTTTTACTTTTAATATGAAAATTGCAACGTTCTGAGTCCTGTACAGATACAGTATTATCTGTGGGTCGCTCTGCTCAGTGACGGAAAAGTTTTATATATTATATATTGTATGTAGATTTTAAATTAATGTTTCTTTCGTGACATACATCGGGTGTAACATCTGATTGTCTTTTTCTTTATTTTTTATTTTAGCTACCATGTTAGTATTTCACGGAAAAATCTCTTGGTATCCGTACGAAGCATAGCTAGTAGCCAGTAGCGGTTGAGAAGAAGGACCGTGAGGTTTTATTGGGTATCCTGAATGGAGTACATGTTCCTCAAATAACCAACTCAAGTTAAAAAAAATCACTTGTGATAAAGAAAGTGTACTTAATAACAACAAATATATCTATAATGACGACAGATTCCCAAATCTTTACCATTCATTTAATACAAAAATGATTCGTCACTTTGACTCGACAGTTCATGAGATTAGCTTGCTAAGACACACACTTTAAAATTGTATAATATTGGTGTATCACCCCGTCACTGCCTCTTTGTGCGGTTGTATGACCGTAAAACGAACTCGAACGAACTCACGAACCGTCACAAATACATTTTCTGAACATGTTGAAACATTGAGATTAGAAACATTTCTGACTGATTTAGTATTTAAACGGGAACTCGTAAAGTAGTGACGGCCCGCGACTCGCGCCGGATACAAATAGAAACAACGAGTATGTAGTAGCTATAGGAAACATTTTAAATATTGCTAAATCTTGTGTTAAAACACTCCTAATATTAACATATCCTTAATTGCTTGCCTTTCTTATTAATATATATATTATTATATATGTAATATATAATATATATAATTCATAATTCTGCGGAAAGATTCCCTCTGTGTGTGTACTGTGCGCGCGGGTGTTCCACTCTTTTTTTCCTTTTGTTTTTTCCTGTGATTTAGAGGTATTTTTACATATATTTCTTTCTATATATATTATTAAATAATTTAGTACCATACCATAAAGTCTTACTATATATGTGACGGTCGTGGGTTCCATTTCCACTTTGGGAAATTAATTATTTTCATTTCTTCGCTTTGGTAACACGGTACGCACAGCGTTGAGTTTCGCCACAACATGTAATGTCCCGATAATCAGGCAATCCAAAACAGCAAATTTACTTAACACCAGTTTCTCTCTGCCTATCGATGGATGCGAAATATACCGTGAAGTAAAAAAGTTTTTAAAAAATATTTTAAAGTTAAGAAAAAATTTTGAAATAACTTCCAATATTTCGACGTTTAATCTAACCCTCGTGGTGACGTATGAAATGCTTCGCACGCGAGAGACGCGGGAGACGCGGGAGACGCGGGAGACGCGGGAGACGCGGGAGACGGCTGCGGTAAATTGGTTCCACCAACTCCGCTGTATTGAGTTAGCTAATGGAATTCAAGTTTTGGAGAACATTTACACGCTCGCCTGTCCGAGTGCTCCTGCCTGTCATGTATAGAAATCGACATATATTCACATTCTGAAGTAGAAAATTAACAAGTTATATTATTAGCAGGCTAGGTCTGCACATAATATTTATATTCTACTGCATTTCTTGCTTTGAGACGTTTGACAAGGCGACATGTATATATGAGTAATTAAATTTTAAGAGGCGTTTCATGTCCTTCATTCAACTTCTACTTCACGCACATCCATCACAATGTGCAATTATTTTCTATCGAAATAATTATTTTGTAAAATAAATAAGAGTGAATTAGAAAACTATTTAAACTATTTATTTATTTTAAGTATGAACTAATATTGATTTGAATATTTACTGCTATAGAAACACAGTGTTGAGGCAACCTATCTGAGCAAAGTGAATTCAATGTTATTATTTAAGATTCACACTTCCCTGGTGGGATATCCATTCTTTTTTGCATCGTTCAACCTATTGGTACATGTTCCCCTAAATGTCCTCATGCTTTGTATGGGACCTTTCTCCAGTGTCATCAATGTATCAGTAATCTCGAACCTCAACTAAAGTCGTCCACCGAAGGCCTATTTATCTAAATAATAAATCTAAAGAATAAAAACGAAAAGAAGAAAGATTTTTATGTTTCAATTGAATGTTATTAGAACGTTCAAATAATATTCTCGACAAGCAGAACTGATAAATATTAGACAGCCTAAAGGCATTACACTATACCTCTATAAAAAGGCCGTTAAAAGGGACACTACAGTGAAGCGGGTGGCGCGTCAGTGTTCGCGACCTTTTCTTATTGATGGATGATCTCCTCATCTCCTTATATTTTTTATTCCTTATCTCTCTATAAGATCGTGTGTATGTTATATGAGAACTAGTCGTGGTTGTTGAGGAAACATTCAAAATAGGAACTCCCTTAGCGCTGTACCACAGTCTCTAACGTACCTAAATGCCCGGAGGAATTACCTGTTTCCTCAAACAATTATAGTAATTTTTTTCTTGTTTTTTATTTTTCTAAGGCTTACCCTGCTTCTCTGCCTAAATCTAGTGTTGATGTACTCTGTTCCCTATACATTGCCCAATATCAAAGACATTGCATGTATATCAGTGGAATTCATCGCCGCGGTGGGTTTTATTAGAACCTCTCCGGCAAACAAGTGGAAATCGAAACCAGATATCCAGATATATTCAAGATACATCTGTCTTCCCTGGCGAGGATATGACGATGAAATCATCCGCATGCTCACATACAAATGACTTCCATAATTTAAATTCTTCCTTCCCCCGAACATCGATCGACTTATATACAACTTGAAATGTCGGACTTAAGAATATTTAATTGAACACGTGTTTCGTGGTTTATTTACAATTCACCCCCTAAGCTGGAAATAATTGCATAAACATATTTCATAAATATTGCAGGTCGGCTAGTCTGCTACAAGCTTACTAGGCCAAGACGATTTATCGTAAGTTCGACATTGACGAGGGCTATCCCCTCCCCCCTATCTTTTCACACAAGAATCCTGTTCATTTCCCAACCTGGTTTCAGTTATGTCACACCGTTTTAAATTTACCATTTAAATTATTTTTTTACTTTTATTGCGTCTTAAATATTGGTTTTATGAGTTCTGTGTCTACATTTATATTAATAGTATGAGTTTGGTTTGGTTGAATAATTTGAACATATAATTTTTTTTGTGTTGGGTTATGATATATAGATTTTTAATACGAAACAGTAATGTCTAAGATTAGCGCGTTCACAAACTCTCCAGCTTTATAATATTAGCTCAGATAGTGTAGAAATGTATTATCGTAATATATTATCGATCCCATTACCACTTGCCAGGTGGCTGATAATATAGCAGTACAAAATAAAGATGAATTATCTCAGCGCAACTGCCAGCCTACCCTCACTCTCGCATCATTTATCTTCTACGAATAGACGACTCGTATATCTATTGCCTTCACTAGACTGCCCTGAAAGAATCCGTCGTGTGGCGTGTCGCTGCGTGACTTGCATAATATATTAGCTTGTTTAGCTTATATTTGGTCGCTCGGGAAGAAATTTTGAAGTATCTAATTACGTATAAAATTTATATAAATTATTGATTAATTATTGAATTACTGTATTACATTTTAAGGAACCTTTTTATTTTGGACTGAAGACTGTGAAAAGAATATTTAATTGAATTACTAAATATACTCATAGTACTTCGGTGCCATTCGTATATACTAACACGAATGATGAACAGGCTACAGTTTTCCTTTGTCTGAATATTGGAGCACTTGTACTATTCAGCGGAGAGAGCACTTCCATTTGATAATAGTTGTATTTGGTTCTGTCAAAAATAGATGTGAATTAATTATAAAATTATAAGATTCAAAATAGTTCTTGTAATGTTTACAGATTTTTAGCACAATCTGCATCTAATCTAAAGCTCTCAACACTCCTAACACTCATACTTGCCTACTTTGAAATAATTCTAGAGATTCCTATCTTTTTTTATGATCAAATCACACAATATCGTTATATATTAATTTACTTGAGACACTTGCTTTGCAAACACAACAGTTTCAGGAGTTTAAAGATTGCAGTCCTTACTGAGCCCTTTTAATATGCCTATTCCTGAGATTAACTTGTCTAACCAAACATATTGTTCTACTTTATAATATTACATTATAAGTATAGAATGTAAATCTATCTCGTTGTGGAAAATAAGAAGATAAATAAAGGCGTTTTTAACTTCTTATTATTGTTAGTAATAGCGCAGGAGGAGGAGGAGAAGAAGCACAAGCGTTTGTATATAAAGGCGGCAGGTGATAGGCTCGTTGTCCACTATAGAAAATGAAATTTTAATATTTATTCAAGCATCGCGTCCGCCACTCAAGACGTAATTCTTCTGGAATTCAGTGGAAAATGGGGAATAGAAGGTCTTAACAACGAGTTCCCTCTGTCTATCCTGCAGCACGTGGTATGCACTCTATAATAATGTTATCGCTGTTATATATTAAATAAAACAGCGGAATACAAAAGAAAAACAACATGTCTCCACTTCAAATACGTGAAAACAAACACGAAGGAAAGCAAAGTAAAAGAAAATATTCCGAAGTGATTTTCCAATATATGGAGGTAAATCTAGTTACCGTCCCGCCGCGTCCCATACAGCCTTCATGAGCTTATACGAAATGAGAGCAGGCACCGATGGCAATCTCTAACCGTGTGACGTCATCACGAAGTACGCTGCTAAGATTATCTTATATCTCATTGCTTTATTTGCTTTGTTTCGTGTTCGCTTTCCCCTGTATTTTTATTTCCTTATTTTGCCAACAAGACAATGTGTGGCGTGACAAACAAAGTATATTTACATAAGATTTCATGGCGTACAGGTGTACGGGATCCGACACAACAAAGGCCGAGGGAACCTAGGAACCCCTAGTGTTAATTTACTCCGTTCCCCTAATGGGAGCACACTTCCGTTGCCCATTTTACTACGAATTCTGGAGGTATTGCCGCGCTCCCACGTTAGCAGAGCATACGTGTTTAATATATGTATGTGCTGTTTCAGTTTGTTAAAGTTGAGACGAAAAGAGTATAATTGATTCCGGCGAGTATTTACAGTCCGGCACTGTGCCGTAGCTGTGGAAAAAACAACTACAAGAAAACCTATTTAAACTTACAAACAAGGTTAGCGTAGAGTAACGCGGGCACCCCCCGGGCGACCGCTCAGCTCCCGGGGCTTCGTATAGAGGCTTCGATAAACCAATCACTTCCGGCCGCATTGAACACGCAAACTATACAGAATACACACCTCGACGCTCCTATCTACTAAATTATTTTTTTATATTTTTATTCTTTTCCCCTTTTATTTTTTTCCGGGGGAACCTGGTGTAAATAAACATTTGCATAATCTCACTACTCAACAAATAGAAACGTAAAACTTAAATGCGCATCACATAAACTAAACAAGGGGTGACAAATTATTCATAAATTACGAGCTTGGCTCAAGATGTTTGTGACATTCAATTAGCTTTGCTGCCGACCCTACGATGAGGGCCTGGAATAAATAACACTATTAAAATTATTAATTTTTCTAAGGCCTGTCGTAACGTATAGGCTCAAGCGTGCAACTGTAAACCCGACAACTAGTGGGTTTGATTCCCACTTGAGGAAATGAAGAGTATTAAACTCTTCACGACGACGACGACGACGACGTTTTTGACAAATTCTGGAGTCATTGCCCATTGAGTGGCCAAACTCAACGCCGTGCTTTGTCTCACTGCCAAAGGGAATTATTAAAATATAAATTTAAACAAATATTTCGTTTCTCCGAGTGAGGATCGAAGTCACAACCCGTCTTGTTTATAGTCAAACACTCGGGGTACGATTGCGACAACGACTGGCCTCAGATACTTTTTAATAAACATATAATAATTATTAATTCAATATTCAATAACATTCGCCGTCGCGGAGTATACAGTAGAGTATAGACTCGTAAGTAACGCCGAGTCACGTCGCGCGTTCGACTCGCTTGTATTCAATTGAAAGTTAATTTTAAAAATAATTCCTTTTTTATAATACATTATATTGTATCACATATGTGTGGGTGTGTGTATAAAGAAGCAGCTTTACTGTAGCAGGGAACTCTAGAGACTGCGTTTTGAGTGGCGGAACTCAACACCGCTTTTTGTCGCCCAGAGAAGAAATGGAAATAAAGCAAATATAATCATTTCCCCCATATAAGTAGGATTCGGCTATTCAAAATTTCGGCTTCTTAAGCTTGTAGTATTTAGCCTTTTTCTCTCTACCAAGTAAGTACACGACCGGCCGCGAAGACTGTGCAGCGGCAAGAATTTCGAGAAATTCTTTTTTTGTATCTTACTCACCTATTTTAGGGTTCCGTACTTTTTAAGGAGTACAAAAACCGGACAAGTGCGAGCCGGCCGAGGATTCCGTACAAAAATAGAAATCATGAGATAGTATGGATTTCTGATGATAATTTAAAGTACGTTCAACAATAAGCATGTAAAGGAAGCTTTTTCGAATAAAATTATTTGACTTTAACTCTTTGTAATTCATATAAGACCTCGAACTACACACAAGTCGTCCGTATACTCTTGTACAGTAGCCGTGAGGTTCAGGGGGTCTCAATGAGCATTGAACAGCTCATTTGTATGTAACTCTGTTGCAGCTCATCGTATTGTTACGCAAATAGACAGATGGAGGTGGGGGACCCGCGGGGCCGGGGGTCTTTGCGAGCTTTCAAAGTTCAATATAATATGCAGTTATTTGATTTTTTGAAAGATTAGTACATAAGTGTACTGTTGTTACTGTACTGAATGTACGGTTGTAAAAAAATGCTGCAAGCATTGTTTGGTCATTAGTTATAATAATATATTATAATATTTACTAAAAATTATAATTTATAATTTTTATTCTTCAGAAATAAAGCAAGACAAGTTAAATCAGAGTAGATAGGCATTTGTTAGAGTTGACACTCCGTTTTCAAATATTCACCCAATAAGTAAAACTATATTTAAAACTACGTTTCAATAATCCTGCCACTTATTTCCAGGATTCATGGAAGTAAAGAACCCTCTCTCGCAAATTTATTTTGCTATCTATTAATCAAAATATTGTTGTTATGACAGTGTTATTGAAATTAATATTTTGTATCTAATAAAGCTATTCGTTTTAATTTAATTAATTTTCATTTGAAAATTTGAACTCAGTTTAAGTATAACACAAATATACTAAAACTGAGTTTCAATTTTCAAATTTTTCAATTCTAAGCTTGTCCATACAATTTTAATATTAGTATTTTCTTGTAGTTCTGTAACTGAGCTAGTATATACGGTAGGCAGATGGGACGTAGCTATCTGGACGTTATGTGTTGAGTAGCGGATCTCAACGCAACACTTGGTTGCTTGGACTTCACATATTCTTATTATGATATTCTTTCTTTGTTTTGTTGTTTGTGTTAAACTTCAATTTAACTACAAGCAAGAAGAGCAAACTATTATTTATATACTGTGATTACAAAACTTACATTCACCAGATTTAATTAGAAGGACGCTGCAAATATACACAGGTCTGAAGAAGCGTCACAGCAGGTCTCCTCCGTACATGGGCACCTACGCTACGAGGATGCTTTGAACTACTAAAAGCGAAATTTTAAAGTCAAAATAATAATTTTTAAAGAAATTTCTGAAAAATATATCATGTAATCAGAGTGGATTAAAATGATTTTCTTGATATATATCTCCGTAGACGTTGCCATTGCCCAATTGTAAAATGTTTGATCTGACGTGCAATGGTTATGGGCTCGACGCCCACTCCCAGCAGAGGAAAAATTTAAAATATTTTCGTTCCTCTACTTTGGTTTGACTTGCCTTTGATTTGGACTATTGATGTATTACAACAGAACGATCTCTCCGAACTGGCGAAAATGTAACTAATTTACTGTTAAAAGCTTTTAAAAGCTCTTCATAATATAATTGATTTAATCAAAAGTCAGACTGGAATCTAAAGTTGCTCTCATGAGAGACATGGCACAAGAATAATGGCGCAAGTTTCAGTTTTCATTACAGGATATAGTAAAAAGTTCTTTATAAATGATTCAGTCATCTTTCTGTCTCTGTATATTATACTTTTTAAGACTGTAAGCACGACGTCTATTTGTTCGATTCCTCTCAGGGGCAATATTTCTTTTGCGGTGTTAAGTTTCGCCTCTCAACGAGTAATTTCAAATCTCAAAAATAGGCGAAATGAAGAGTTTTAAGTGTAAGTTCCCTATTCCTATCCTGCTGCTGCACGACCTGAAGTGTTTAATTATTTAGTGTGGCTTTAATATATAATTTTTAAACAAACTTTTCACTTTACTGTAAGACCTTTATATCGTTTATTAGACGACTATACATGTTCATTTTGTTTTGCCCACACCTCTGGTTTAATTACTTTCGTGAGTAATTCCCTTCTCTAGGGATTTTCCGGCTTATGTGTGAGTTACGAGGCTTTTCTTTTAGGTAATGGCCACCTCGAGCCCTTACTTATGTTCACTTTATTATTTTCCCCTTACTTTCGGTATTTGTGATTGGGAGTGAAAAGAGTGTTTAGTGATAAGTCACTCATTTCTTCATTATTCTCTTTTCATTTGGAACGATTATATAAAATATCTGAATTCCGGCTTTTCGCGATAAGCCATTTAATAGGCAATGTCGGCAGAAAGTGAAGAGCAATGCGAAAAATGCGCGTCCAACTCCCGCTACATTCAAGCTTTCATACTTCGTCTAAGAACATTGTAGGCATTAATTAATAATTAGAAGCTTTATTTGCTCGTCGGAGTCGCCGCGTTCCGGAAGTTTGGTGTAAACATCTCATTAAAACATAATTGAATTTCTTAATTGTTTTGATTTCTTACAAAGCGGCCATTCCGCCGTCTCTCACTGGCGGCCCTCGTCGTGTTATTACAGACTAAGGAGAGAAAAATATGTTTTCAAAAACGTAGTTCATAGAAGCGGACCAGTGACTGAATGATGTAGCCTCGGTAAATAAAGGAAGGATGTCATTAATAAATATTAAATTTAGTATTTATGTTAAGGCCATAGTGAAACAGCGTTACAGCGTCAGGTTATGGCTTCAATTCCCACGCGAACTACTGAATTACATTTCACTTTCTCTGTCACGTAATAAAACAAACATTCTCATATTTATAAAATAAGTCATACACGACTCTTCTTTACGTCGTCGGTAAACGCTGAATAATGATAAGCAACATATTACAGCACAGCATATACGATATGACAGAAATTAATAATTACGAATTTGAGATTTACTTAAATTATGTAATAGTTAAATTATTCTTTAAAAAAGTAATTGAAAAGAAAAAAATGAAATTTGTACAAAAATTTGAAGATTTGCCTGTTTCATAAACTTGTCACTTGTCGACATGTCACTTTATTTATGTGCAAGGAACACTGTAAAGAATAGAATATTTGATAAAAGTAGGAAATTCGAATATCTTTCTGTATGGTGTTGACATTTCTGCGAAAACTAAAAACCCATTTTTGTCGTACCCTTGAGCTGATATTAGTGATATTAGCAAGTTCCTCTTATACATAATCACACAAATATACAAAGAACAACAGAATTTGAACCCGCACTCGCAATTACTCTCAGGTAGCTTATTTATTATTACGATGTTTATCCACAAAGGTATTTTAGTTTTATTCATCAACCCGCCATTCGCCCGCACCGCGCTGAAAGCTCTGAGTGTGCTGCTCTGAGTCTGAGTGTGAGCGTGTCGAATATCTTAATTAATGTTATACAGCTTATTCATTGTTATTTTATAGACAAAAACTAATTTATTTTATAATTCATTAAAGGCCGTCGTGTTGCAGCGACACAATGTCCGGCTGTAAGCGCGACGGTTATGGATTCGATTCCCACTCAGGGGCAACTTTGATGCAAAATCCAATATATAGAAAATTTGGCAGAAAGCGAAAAACAAAGTATGTAAATACTAGATCTCTCTACCCTAACCTGCAGTGCGGGAAAGTCTATAAAGATACTTTTTGTTAAGCTCAAATGGGATATTTGAATATTACTGTAGTATAGTATTTCATATTTATTTACATTTATATTTCCATGTCTGCGCTCTGGTGTCGAAGGAAAGCGCGGGGTTGAGTTCCGCCACTCAACACGCAATGCCTTCAGAATTCGGCAGAAAGTCGAGGTGTCTTAATGTTAAACTGATTTATTTATAGTATTTCAGTTGTATTAATGAAAGTGATTTTGTTAATTATATCTTAAGTTATCTTTAAATACACACAAGTTCAAGCACCAGCACCTACGCCTGCACGGTCTTAGACCACTTAGCGCTAAACACTTTATGAGATATTGTGAGATGAGACGAGAT
>JBAIZZ010000876.1:0-10742 GCA_037355905.1 Heliconius aoede | reverse complement strand
CTCAGTCCTTAAGTGTTGAAGAACTAAAGTCTAAAGGCAACGAGTGTGTTAAAGATGGAAAATACATTGAAGCCGTTTTACATTATACACAAGCAATTAAAATGGATCCAAATAATTACGTTCTGTATAGCAATAGATCATATGCTTTTCTCAAATTAGACCAACATTATTTATCTTTGAATGATGCTAATGCGACTGTCAGACTACAGCCTCAATGGGCTAAGGTAAATATTAGTTATTTTTAATAAAATGTCTTCTTTAATTTTGATCTTATAAAGTTTATCAAAATCAATATTGCTTTCTTTAAAACACACAGAATAAAAAAATATAATAATAGCTTCAGTATTTTATTCTAATTTGAATTTTTTTCATGAACAAGATAATACAATTAACATTAGATTAGGGTAATAATAATTATTGAAAATGCTGTATATATTTTGCACTAACTTGACTTCCAAATTTAGTACTTATTACTGGAAAAATTTTTTTTTTTTTTTTTTTTTTTTTTTTTTTTTTTTTTTTTTTTTTTTATGGGAGAGGACTAGGCAAACGAGCGTTCGGGTCACCTGATGGTAAGTGATCACCGTCGCCCACGACCCCATGCAACACCAGAGGAGCCACAGGTGCGTTGCCAGCCTTTTAAGGTGGAGATGAAGGGCACCGGGGCCCGGCATTACCTAATGCGAAACGCAGTGGCAAGGGCCACTACTTCACGCCGGTTTAAGATGTCGGGGGTGGTATTAAATCCGGTCGAGTCTGCCCATGCGTGTTGCCATTACTGGCGACGTGACTCTTCCACACGTACTTTAGTCGCCTCTTACGACACCGACAGTACCAGGGTGATCCTATTCTAAGCCGGGACCACACGGCTGACTTTCACCAGAGCGAAGAAATGAAAACATAAATAAATATTTTCTTTCCTCGAGTGGGAATCGAACCCGCAACCAGTCGATTGTGCAGCACAATTTGTACCACTGCGCCACGACCAGCCTCAACAATGTTGAGTCTTAATTCTTCATCATCTCATCATTTTGTTATAATGAAACTTAAATCCAATATTTAGGGTTATTTTAGACGTGCTGAAGTAGAAGCAGCTGGTGAACTTTACGATGAAGCTATTCTTTCTTATACAAGAGCTCTACAGCTTGAACCAGATAATCATAAAATAATGGAGTCTATTAAAAATATTACAGACATGCAGAAAAAGAAAATGAAAGGTTTGAACATAATTCAATTTTCCTTTATATTATATATGTGTAAGTGCACATAGCTTTGATTGTATGGACTCAGTATGTATGTATGGACTATGACCTTTGCAGCTTCCATTTACCACCCAATGTCATTGTAACTTGCAGCAGGTAAGAAAAAAAAACCCTAATGTCAGGGCACTCTGTTCTTCATTTTCTGCCAGAATTTGTGATTTTTTATATGCCTTAATACCCTCAACTTTCATTTATTTTATTTATCAAAGAAAACATAACTATGCTATACAACTATTGACAATGGATGATGGCAGCATTTGCCTATTTCTTATGAGCTTTTCTTTCATTTCTTTCTAGCTAGCTATCTTTATAGCAATTATTCTTTTAGTGTTTATCTACCAACACAATTTTTCTACAGCTATTATATATTCAATATATATTTATATAAATTTTTATAAAGATAAGGTATATTTGCCTTATTTATATTATTTTTAATTTTAGGTAAACAAAATGTTATTTGGATCTGTACCTGCATTGGTTTCGTCATTGGAATATGTATAGTTGTAATGGATTATACTATGACTGCAAATCCAACGTTAGCAGTGAGTAATTATTACTATTTATATAAAAGTTTAATTAAACTTGACAGGTATCTTGATTGTTTTTTTTTTTCAGCTTCACACTGTATCCCGCACACAGCAGGGTAGTCAGAGGGAACCTCGGTGTTAAGACATGACATGGGGAACGGAGTCCCCATTTTCTGCCAAATTCTGGAGGCATTGCATGTTGAGTGGCAGAACTCAACGCCGTGCTATGCGTCGACACCAGAGCGAAGAAAAATGGAAATATAAATATAAAGAAATATTTCACTACCTCGAGTGAGAATCGCACCCGCAACCGTCGCGTTTACGGGCGGCACCCTGGTGCCACTGCGCCACCACGGCCTCATGATTGTTCTATATAACAATACTTTTACCTTCAAATACAAATTAGTACTTTTATTTATTACAATATAAAAGAAAACATATAATTATATGTCATGTATATTAAATGTTACTTATTTTTCAGAACCCTCTCAGTATGGTAGCTTTTTCTATAGCTTTGGCCGGATTAGGTTGGGGTCTAGGGAAATCTGCAACTTCAATAAGTTCATGGAGTGCAGGGAAGTCTCTTCAACCTCCACCTGATTTAGGTAAACAGTAATATAATTTATAAAATTAAAACTATTGTAGCTCAGCAGCACAGCACCTGACTGTTAACATGATGATTGTGGATTCATTTCTCACTGGTGTATGAAATATTTTTATTTCATTGTTCTGATAACAAGACAAGCATGTTGTTGAGCTCTGTCACTCAATATACCTTGTCCAAATTGTGCAAATTAAGAAAAAAGTGGAGAACAAAGTATTTTAACACTAAAATCAAAAAATAACTTCACTCGAGTGTATAAAAAAATATTAATATAATTTATACTTATGAATTGGTTTCAGTTCAAAATGAAGAAAATGAAAAGGAGGCAAGTGCACCCGAAAGAAAAACTAAGTACAGTAAAGCTCAAGCAAGGCAAAGGTATAAACAGGGAAAACATTAGTCAACTTATTGCTGCACTATTGTACAATTATGGTCAAATAAAAAAATCACACAGCCCTGAAATGCTGTAGAGACCTTGGGTATATATTAGAAATAGTTAAAGACAATGCAACTCCATTCCAAAGTTCCATTTTAAGAGTTGCTACATCTCAGGAAAAAAGTATTGAGACAATTTTTGTAAATAATTATATAAATTACAACTTTGCTTGACATTTTTGATAACTGCAAAAATAATGACAAGGCTGAAATTTTTTGACTTCGACATTGAGTTATTTATTTAGCTCATGTGGAGTTGATGTGGACTTATGATACTTTGTGTAATATACCTAAAATCTCTACCTAAATTTTAGATTTGTCCGATTTTTTCTTAATTGAAATATTTGAATAGTACTGGATTATTATCTATATAATTGTGTAATTTATTAATTATGGTGTGGTTTAGGCTAAGTTATAAAACAATTTTAGTAGATTTTCTAATTGGATTTTTTTAAAAATCTTGCCAAGTATAAAATTAAATATATACTTGTACTTATTCAATATTGATTTGTATACATAGTTTATACCTAAAACGAATTAAGACTTGATCCATTGATTCCATGTTATTATACAAAGCTATATTATAATTAAAAAAATCAACCCTTTTATGTTTTTTATTATGCTTATATTAAAATTTTAGCTCTCAAATTTGCAAAATGCTTGCTATGCTATTTGCTATGCTTGTAAGGTTCAATTCCCACCCAGGAGCAGAATTGTTTACTTTTTTTTTACTAGGGATAATGTTGCGACGAACGTTATGCGGAAAGTTGGGAACAAAAGTCTCTTAACACTAGACTGTCTACCCTGCGGTATTCGGGATAGACTGTAAGCTAATAAAATAAATATACAAAAATATTTAGGGGAAATACTTTATTGATCCTAGTGTAAAATGTATTTCGAAAATTGCATCAATACAATATATTTTTTTGAATATAATTCTTGGTCTCTTACCTTACATTAAAAATAAGTTCAACATAGTGTGGAAAATAAACACATATAACAATATGGTATTATACAATCATTAATGACAAAATTTACAATACTTAATCAAGTCCATCACCAATCATTGATAATTGTGCTTCTTATAATAAAATAATAAGGCAATTTTTACAATTTGAAATATTCTACAAAATGGACATCAACTATCGTTAAAGACATTCCGTGCAAAAATTACAAAGGTAAAATGTGGGAAAATTATAATTTCATAGCTAACATTAATATTACATAGTAATATTATGTAGTTTAACATAAACATTAAAGTTTAAATAATTTTAATCTAGAGGCTGTTCGGGCGCTGCGGCACAGACTGTAAACGCGATAGTCCTGGGTTTAATTTCCACTCTATAGAATGAATAATTAAAATTTTTTATGATAATAAATTCTGAGTATGTGGAGAACACTAGGTTCCCTCTGCATACCTCCCTATTTGTGGCAACAGCGTGAAGATAAATTTAAGTTGAATATGAAATTAAGGTACCATTCTTTAGAATTGCACCCTAAAACATTGGTAAAAACACAGTATTTTATTATGTATATTTATATTCATTGTATTGTTCAGTTGCACTTTGGTGTTTAAAATTACCATATTTTTTTTTCAATGAGATATGTCAATCGCTATCTGATATAGCCTTCTTTCGACGTTTCGCCTGTTTCGGTTTAACAATTTCTTCCTCCTAAAAAAACAGAAATGTTTATTCATATTCAAGTGCAAATAAAAAAAATTAAATCAGTAGCAGCATAGACATCTGTCTGTGGTCAAACTTTGGACTAATTGCAAAATGTTTAAACTTTAAGCATTAGTTTTCCAAAGATGTACAATACCAAAATATACATAATTAATTTAACCGGATTAAAGAGTTGCATTTACTTTTTAATGATAATATACTACCAATTCTATTAATTTGTCAAATCTATAGAAATATTTGAAGAATATAAAAACAAAAATTACTTCACTATCTTCATTTGATGAATGTAAGTTAAGATTTATGTTCATTAATGGATTAGGACTTGTCACTAATTTTCTCGCTCTCCTTGTAATAGGCAGTTCATCCTCCCAAGCTAATAAAAAAAGATCACTGTATTGTCTCTGAAATAAATAAATATAATTGTGTAAATAATAAGCTGAACTAAAGTAAACTACATCATACTACTACTTATTTAGGAAAAATGTAAAACATGAACTTAGTAGAATTGGAACCCGCATCCTTTGGAAACCGTCTGTGCTTGGACGGCCTGCGCCACTGCCACTAAACCATCTATTTGTATGGTTCATATATATTTGTTTATACTTCTTAAATAAATATATATTTTTTAAATGTAGTTTTAAAAATGTAAAAAAGTATATAAAATAGGAAAACATTTTTTTTCTCATTTTCTGACCAATTTTCGTGACATTGCGTTTTAAGTGGAATTCAACGCGCCGTATTTTAGCTTGTTGCCAGGGCAGTGTACCAAAAAATCATCTTCTACGAGTGGGAATCGAACCCACAGTGGCGATTACAATTAAAATCACTGTGCCACTGCGAAAAAATAAGACGTATATATAAGGCATTCTGAAATATGTTACCAATAACGTCTCGTTGATTGTTATTGGATATAAATAAAAAAAACATTGGCCCTACAAACCTTTAAACTATCACTACTATTTGACTGTGACTGCTGTAAGGCCTTCTGCATACATTCCATATTAAAAATTGACATATCATCTTGTTCAACACAACATACTCTTATTTGTTCTAAGTGACCTAAAACCTTAAAGGAAAATTAAATATTAATATGTCTTTAATTAATTTAAGACCAGTATAAATAAACCACTCTTTAACTCTAAAATTGATTTTGAGTGATCTTGAGATTCCATTTTAGTTGATAAATTATGATGAAAACGTTATCTCAAGATCGATCTTAAGAGTCGAGGGCGGTTTATACGCCTAACATAATTTATAATTGAGGCCATTGGAGAGCAGTGGGATCGATTCTTATTGTAAACGCGATGGTTAATGGTTCGATTATCGCGCTTTTACTTATTACCAAGACATAAAACAAAAATGGCAAATCAATTATTTTGATAACAGATTATCTTTTCCTATAGTTACGGTACAAAAGTAAGTAATATTTTCTTGAATACTAAAAATATTTCTTAAACTGATTTAAGGAAATATAATACTAACTAGTTCTGCCGAAGGTGGCGCATTCGAAGGAATGTTATGTTTTCCAGGACGTTTTCTCTTGTTGGGGCTTGTGCCTGGGTACCTTGTGCTTAATAAAACAGCTAATAAATCTGCAACTTTGTCTTCATAATCTTGACACCAATACATAACAGTAGAAACAACAAAAGTATCTTCAGCATCCACTGTTCTGCAAAACATTTGTCTCAGAACATCGGCAGTAGGGCGTTCTTGTTTTAACATTAAAAGTACCGAAGTTAGGGCTTCGGCGTGATCTTTATATGATAACTTAGGAATTATTGGCAGTACATCCTCAACTGATATTTCATGTGCCGTCAAAAGTTGCCATAGACAATATTGCTCGAAGGTCTCCCAACTAAGACTAGTTGAAAGCATTGTCGTTATATCATCAGATTTAAACATCATTAAATTACCTTGCAACGTTAGACAAACAAGTTTTTGCAACTGCCCCGCATCTAACGTAGATACAATAATATGTAACAATCTTATATGGTTTTGGACTTGATCTTTAAACTCTCTATAAACATCTGGAACTAGCCACACCAGTACATTAGCATCAGATTCTTGGCATTTCTCAAAATCATCTGCTAAGCTTTCAGCTACTTTTAACTCTAAGTGACTACAATACTCTTTGTATATTTCAGCTTTAAACTTGACATTCCTTTTTTTCACTGGGTCTCTTTCTGCACGTCGCTCTCTTTCGAAGTTCACTTTTAAATAGAATAATAAACAGTAACCTACACTATTTAACGAACTTTGAGAATAAATTTCTTTGAATGTGTCTAAAACTAATTTACGTTTCGCTTCCGTGACGTCTCCACCGCTGACAAGATAATTAAACATTGAAAATATTGGAGAATTTAGAGTGGCTTCCAATTCAGCCGGGGTTGGGCTGGGAGTAATTCGTAAGGGGGGTGCTTCTTGTAACGTAGCAGCAAACAAATCAGCGAGTGCTATTGGTGTCGGCATAGGACTAGTACAAGCGTTCAACAATGCAGTGGCCGCTGACGATGACCTATCATCAAGTAATGCTTCCGCAAATGGCCTTAATATTACAGGTAAGGCGGCTGCTAATTCAGGTCTTTCGCGGGCACGTACTTCTGACAATGGTAGATCATCATCATCAGTATCTTCTGCAATAATTGGTAAAGGATCATCTTCGTCATCTGAAAATGCTGGCTCATCAGGCCCTCCTCTTGGCAAATCTTCGTTACCTTCGTCTCGTGTACCAGATACACCTTCCCCATTACCATTACTACAAAACTCTTTAAAAGTCTCCCTCACAGTTGTTCTTAGTTCCCTATCCAGTTTAGGTGAATCAAATAAAGGTTGTAAATTAGATAACACCCTTTTCTCTATAATTTGTTGAAGGGAATTAAAGATACCTTGTTTCACTTTATCTGCAAATTGGGGATAGAAATTTGGAATGATTCTACACAGAAAATCTAGTAAAGTGGCTGTGACAGCCGGATGTGATCTCATTGAATGATGCATCACAAGGATAGCTGGTTCTATATTCATAATATTGTCCTTTTCAGGGTCATAAAACAGCCAATCGTAAAATAATGCCAATTTAGCATTTGAAGCAGCAACATTGGATGTGCAAGTAGTCAAAAGCCATCCAATCACTGCCCATCTTGGAATTATATCAGAACATAGCAATTCGTTTGTTGGATGTATAACTCCTACTATAAAGCGAATCATGTCACTTCTGAGAGATTGAGATTCAGGTGTAGCTAGATATTGCCTCTGGAACCATTCTTGATATTTTTTATGATGACCAAACCTAACTTGGGAAGTTAGAAATACTAATTTTCTCTCCATATCAGGTGTCAATCTTGATTGTAAATATCGTCTTGAAGTCCTAGTCTGTAGTAGTTGCATGACATTTATAAATGTAGGAGAAAGTGTCTTGGGATTGATTAATATATCTTGCCATAATTGGTTAAATTCAGGAATGCGGGCAACATTTTGTAGAAGCCTTACTAAATCCCTTCCAAGGGTTAAAACTTCATTAAAATGTTCTCTTATAAGAGCAATAACAAAATTAACTTCTTTCTGTCTAAGGGTCATAAGCTGTGGTATATTGTGATCTTCAATTAACCTTAAGTATGTATAAACTACCATACACACAAGAACAGGAAACTTATCAAGCCACATTCGATTGTCAATATAAATATCTAAAAGAGATTCTACTAAGAAAATATTTTTTGGAGTGATATCTCCTCCAGATGCATAGCGCATTAAATTCCAACATACACTATCAACACCAGTCACTGCATTTCTTATCATTTCTTTAACTAGCCATAACAGCTGATTTCGAGTAGTATCTTGAAATTTTAAATACCTTTCTAAAATCAAATTAGACAGATTGTTAAGTACACATGTTAAACCGTCTCTTGTCACTAAAGTAAGGTCTCTGTAACATTTGGTGGCATTGTGAGGTTCAGTGAGGATAGACATGAGCATTCCAAGTGAAATATCTTCATGATTTTTGCATACAGCATTGTTAAGTGCATCGTGGGCTTCTTTTTCACTGCAGTCCGCCACGAGAGATTGAAAAAAGATGTATGCTCTTTCGTATCTCTGAAAAGCAAAACCAAGTATATTAGTTTAAAATTAAGACTTGAATTTTCGCGCCAGAGCACTAGCGCCGCCATTGTCTTATTAAGAAAATATAAATTTACATGGCCGACAATATGGTTCTTTGTTGGAAACTAGGAAAATGAATACACTACCTCTTCAATTTCGTCTTTGTTTTCTATAGCGGTACACACAAAAAGCCGCGGTGAATTTACTTTTGTTTGTTCCATATCAGGTATTTTTTTTAAACACTTTTATTAAATAAAAATATAGCAGAGTTCGCCTGCATGGCTATCGTAGGCGAAAAATATACATAAGCAATACAATCACAGATAAAATAATGTATAAGAATATAAGCGCTACGTATATGTATGCGTGCGTGCAATGACTGTTCCGCCATGTTTTCTAGCTAACTGCAATAGGGATGTGCTTATTAAATGATTCAATAGTGTTATAATTTTATCGACATTATTGAAAAAGTTTTTTTAATTACTTAACATAGCAAAAAATATTATAATAATTTATTAATATTAAAAAAAATACAAATTTTCAATGGTATTTTAGAGCTTAATATATATACAATAACCATTTCTATCATAAAAATAAACATTTATACAATAAAATATAATTGTGTGAATAAATAAAGAAGCAGGCTACTGTACTCTTGGTATTTAATTTCAATTAAGATTAAGTTTTAGCTAACGAAAAACAAGAACAGACAATAAATTTCAATTATATTAGAAAGAATTTTGGATGTAGTTATGGCCGTTACACTTATAAATAATAAATGATTAAAAAAAATAATGTTACTAATTTACTTAAATAATATATACAAAAATTATATGGATCAAGTCTCAGACAAAAATAAATTATTATTGTTATAATTTAAATAAAAATAAAAAAAAATCATGAGTATACAATTTTCAAATAATTTATTATAATACATATTAATCTCCATAGAAATTATTTTGAATTTTAAGATAATCTAATTATAAATTGTATTACTAATAACTGATATGATGCTAACTGAAACAGAAGTTTTACAATTACCCACTAGATGGCAGACTCATTGTTGCGAACATTCTATATGAAATTATAGAAAATATTTTGTTCTTGGATATACTATACTAAGCGCCATTTTGTTTCAGAAATTGTAATTTGTTTTGCCGCAAATTGCGGTTCTATTACTAACATTATTCGATAAATATTTGTCGCTTCTTTAGTGAATTTTGCGTATACGGTAATATCGTATTTTATTTATGGTTATAAAATACAATTACACAAACTGGTGTTAAATTGCCGGCAACGCGGGGTAATTAGAAATTACATTAAAACGTATAATTTGTTTATATAAAATTTCATCAGTGCTTACATGCGCTTATTAATAGGTTAACGAAAATGGATAACCAAAGAGAGAAAGAAAGAGACCGTACTAGACGAGGAGATAGGCCTTCAAGATTTTCTGATGTCACACGAGATAGATCTAATGATCGAGAAAGGTCCGAAGGCAAACGCTTATTTATATCAAATATACCTTACGAGTTTCGTTGGACTGAATTAAAAGATTTATTTAAAGAAAAGGTATTAAAAGAAATATAACTTTTATATATTTTATAAAATGATTAGTGTATGGTGAATGTATATTTGGTTAAATTTTAGGTTGGGGATGTTGCTTATGTAGAACTGTATAATGATGAAAATGGCAAACCAAGAGGTTGTGGTGTCGTTGAATTTACAAATTCGGAGGCCATGAAAAAAGCTCTTTTTGTTATGCATAGATATGAACTAAATGGGAGGAAACTTGTGTTAAAAGAGGAAACAGGTAAATTAATTTTCCATATAATTGTATGATTTATATAATATTTTTCTTATCAAGAATGATTCAAATATAACACAATGTAACTTTGTGTTATATTATTAAATGAGAAAACAATGTATAATGATGAAATATATATTTTTTATACATCAAGGTAATGAAAGAAACAGACTTAACACTTCAAGGTCAGGAGGTAGTGGAAATAGCAGAAATATGAGAGAGGATAAAGATGGGTATGTACTTATTGTTTGAAATAATTGATTTTACTAGATACTACAAGATGTAATATCAAAAGATTTTACTGCATTGGTTGTGTATTCGATCCCCACC
>JBAIZZ010000875.1:0-10758 GCA_037355905.1 Heliconius aoede | reverse complement strand
TTTTGCTGGAGGGTTTTGGTCTAGTGCTCCCGCGGGGACCAGCCGTTGTGGGAGACGTATTGATTCATGGTTTAGGTTTAGTGTATTTGTTGTAGCCTTTTTTGTTTGATTCCGGTTTCCGAGGTTTTTCATTAGTTTTTTGGGTTATTATTTAGGGTGCCGGAGCTTGTTTTTTCAACGTAGTTAAGTATGTTTGGACGTATAATTTCTTTTTTCTGCGCCATAGTACGAGATTTTGGTGTTTTGCTTAGACTTGCTTTTTTCTGTGTTTTTTGGTTGGGAGAGTCTGATGATTCTCTTCTTCTTTTTTCTCTGTTATTATCCTTTGGTTTTTTCACTATGGGTTTATCATATTTTATGAAAGCAATGTTTCCCTTGTTTTTTTCTTCTTCCACTTGGGGTTGGAGCTGTTTCCGCTTTTCCAAAATTTCCTTGGGGAAATCCTCTTTAACAATTATGTTTGGTGGGAGATTCAACTTGTTTCTGAGAACTAAGTGTTTCTTCCATTGTGTTGTAAGAGAAACTACGACTGGTCGATTTTTGCTTTCCGTTTTTCTTCCGATTCTATACACGTTACTAATCTCTTGACTATTTATTTGTACTCCTGACTCTTCTATGCTATCCTTTATGTAGTCCACTAATGCTAGCTCTGATTTTCCTATTTCCTCTACTCCAAAAAAGACGAGGTTATTTTTTCGTTTCTCTCTTTCCGACGAACTAAGTTTCAGTTCCAGTTCTTGCACTCTTTTTCTGAGTAATTTGTTTTCTTCCATTATTCCATTTAATTTCTCGTTTATTGCTTCCGTGACGTTCTTGGTTACAGCCAGTGTTATCTGATCGGCTTGTTTATCCAATTTTTCGTCAAGTTTTAGTAAGAGTAATTCCATGTTTTTGTCCATATTTAATGGTATAAGAGCGTATATGTTTATATTTAAATGTTCTGGTTAGTTTCACTTTTTGTTATAGCAACCCTGTTTGTGAGGACTTTTATTATTTTTGACTGACAACACTGTTTATCTGTCACTTATAAAACTCGAAAAGTCGTGATGTTGGCACTACAGCAATGTCTAGTCTATTGTCTATGTTACCGACTTTTAGGTTATAATGGCGGCGATTGGCGATGTTTTAGTTTGGTTTATTATCGAAATTATTAACTCCCGCACTGTGATTATTATACCAAAACGTTTTCTAGACACAGTTCTATTATAATGTCACTTGCACTAGGTAGTTTTCACTGTTTTACACTATTTATGAATAAGTTCGCACGGAGCTCTCCGACGTACGTGTTGACAGACTTGCCACCGGAACCGGACTCTGATGGTATTTGGTTAATAAGATTCAAATAGCAGTAGGATGGTGGAACAAAAGTCAAGATAGCTATAGTACTACCACCGAGAAGTGCTAATATTGTGTAGAAGCATGGTACACTCTTGCCTATGAAGAGAATGCCGACCATTATGGACAGACGGATAAGAGTTCGGAAGCCGATTGCATCTCTAGAAATCTTATAAATCTCTTCCAACTCCTTGATAACAGGATTGATGAGGATCAAAAAAGCGGATACCAAGTGCACTGACATGAGAACATGACCGACCAACAACAAAGGTGATGCAGAAAGAGATGTCACGAAGTTAGGCCCCACCGACTTCCCTTAGACTGAGTAGCATAAGTGATGTCATAACGCTCACCACCACCAGCGGATTTTAGCGGATGTTTTGTGAGCGTTCGGTCGGGTAGTGTGCCCTCCAATGAGAGCATCTACTCTTAATCAGGAGATTAGGACATCCTTTCTTTTGAGGCGTTTCTGGTAACTACGAGTGAGTAGTTCAGTTGCATGTTTGTTTGGATGGCATTCCAGCCTCTCTCTGTATCTTTCTGTCATTTGTGTAATCTCCGATTTCACAGTGTTCATGCCTAGCTGTTCATGTATTTCGATGTTTGTGATGTACCATGGTACATTCGATATTGAGCGCAATATCATGTTTTGCATTCTTTGTAGTATTGCAATGTTTGAGTTACTGGCAGTCCCCCATAACTGGATGCCATATACCCAAACTGGTTTCAACATTGCTTTGTAGATAAGTAACTTGTTGTTTAGCGTGAGTTTGTTATTCCTTCCTAGGAGCCACAAAAGGTTGTTGTATCTTATTTTAAGCTCATCTCTCTTTGTTTTTACGTGTTGGCGCCAGGTCAAACGTCGATCGAGGTGCATGCCAAGATATTTTACCAATTTTTGCTGGCTGCACGGCAGTCTTCAATACCATTTTGGTGTCAGCCGCTGTCGTCAGCTTTTCTCTTTGGTCTTCTGCCGGGTATACCGCTACGGCCAGTACCTTACGTCCAGTCCCAGACGGGCAATGCTCTGGCCTCCTATCTTTTCCCCAGCTTTAGGGTGCGTAAGTTGTCGTTGCTCTTTGGGTCTGCAGCACCTGTGGAGGCGGTGGTGACGGCGAGGGATGGTGAGGTGGCTCTGCATTGCTTCTCCAGTTTGCGCTCCGGTGCCGCAACTCTAGCGACCAAAAGCCCCACGATGGCAGATAACCTCTCCGTATTCGCCCCGATGCTGGCTAAATCGTCTTAATTTAATTTAGACGTCTTCGATCTTGTCGCCTCCATTATGCCACGAGTGTGAAGCGTGGCTGTACCGACAATTGACCGCTTTTTCGACGATTGACTGTTTTACCGACTGCTATACCCACAATTGACTGCTTTACCGACAATTGAATGCTATATCGACGATTACTGCTTTATCGACGATTACTGCTTTACCGAACTTAAGAAAAATTACGTCGACCATGCTTTATTAATTAAAATTAATAAATTACGGTTCCGCTATCCCTACACGTGCAAAACCACTTTCCTGCCCGCGCCGGACACACTCTGGCCGAATGCCTCACAACGGCTGTAGTAGGTAGGGACCTCTCACTGTCCAATGTGGTGGGAGCTATGCTGAACAGTGAGAGGAACTTGGCTGCTGTCCTTCTCTCTGTGTTTGGTTAATAATAATAAATAATAATAGCCCTTTTATTCAGATCAACTTAACCTAATAACAATATTCTAAAGTACATTTTCTTAATGTGTGTAGTTCTGTTTGCCAATCGGCAAAGGCCTCCTCCAAGTTGATAGTGATGATGGTGATGGTGATGGTTGATGGTGTTTGGTTAATAAGATTCAAATAGCAGTAGGATGGTGGAACAAAAGTCAAGAAAGCTATAGTACTAGCACCGAGAAGTGCTAATATTGTGTAGAAGCGTGGTACACTCTTGAAGAGAGTGCCGACCATTATGGACAGACGGATGAGAGTTCGGAAGCCGATTGCATCTCTAGAAATCTTATAAATCTCTTCCAACTGACATGAGAACATGACCGACCAACAACAAAGGTGATGCAGAAAGAGATGTCACGAAGTTAGGCCCCACCGACTTCCCTTAGACTGAGTAGCCGGTGACAGCCATTAATAGGTAGAGGTCTAAAACTGCCAAAAAGCTGTATTGAATACTTTTGTTATATTTAATCTTATCGGACATGTCGTTTTGAATGGTAGGGAAAGTAGAGGCGCTTCCGAAAGCGAACATTATAATGCCGAAAGCTAAAAACGGTCTCGTTGGGGAAGTATGTTGTTCTCCAGTTTCACAGCTGGGCAGTTGCCCTTCCGCAAAGAAAAGGTGACGTGGGTTTATTATTTTATTTAGCAGTGCTAGCCTTGATACGCGATTTGCGAAGTCAATTTGTTATTTTATCTAGGCCAGATTGTAACATTTCCGAGGCCTTATTAGCATTCTCACTGCTTGCCAGAATCGCCGTGTCATCAGCGAATGTAGCTGTGGCCTCTGCTTGGTAGATCACAGGTGTACAATGTATATAATAAAGGTCCCAACACTGATCCTTGGGGAACTCCCGCTTTGACTTCATAGAACTCTGAAGTGGATAAATGCTGCTTATGCCATACGCGATCAAAGGCTTGCTGGATGTCGAGAAAAACCGAGGAACAATACTCTTTTTTTTTTCAAGGGATTTCCTTATTTTCTCAGAAACTCTGTGAACTTGCTCCGTAGTAAAATGATGAGATCTAAATCCAAACTGACGGTTAGGAATTATTTGTTCTTTTTCCAGTATGGGTAGTATTCTATTTAGGAGAAGTTTTTCGAAAACTTTTGACAATATAGGTAACAGGTTAATCGGCCTATAAGAGGTCACTTCGTTGGGTGGTTTTCCTGCTTTATGAATCATTAAAATATGTGATACTTTCCATTGTTATGGGATGTGCTGCACTCTAAGGATACCATTAAATAATGTTGTAAGAAACGTTACAGCTTTTTTTGAGAGTTGGGTCAATATTTCTTTTGTTATTAGGTCAAAGCCAGGTGATTTTTTGTCTTTAACGTTTTTGATGACCCTGCAGACCTCTGGAAATGTTATGTGAGCAAGTGGTAATGACATTTGATAAGCTTCATTTAGTTCTTGTTCTATCTGCTTCTCAATTTTTTTCATCATTTTCTTTGTTAGGACAGAAGACTCTTGACAGGTGTTCAGCAAAAGTATCTAACTTTTCTTGGGGTGTTCTGGTCTACGCCAAGTTCATTTTTAGTGGTGGTTTAGCCATCTGAGGTCTGTCATAGTTTTTAGTAAATTTCCAGAATGAGTAATTGGTCTCCTCAGAAGCAGTCAATGATTCAAGCTGTGTCTGCAGAGTATCATCACGCTAAGCCTGTAACATTGCCTTTAATGTTTTACAAGCACTATTTAAATTTGTCTTGTCTTCTTTCAGCCTGCTTTGATACCAGATTCTACGAAGACGTCTCTTATGCAACACTGCGTTCCTTATTTCTATGGGATAGATAGTTGGTATAACCTGGTCAGCCCTCTACTTCCGGCCATTTCACCAGCTATCAGGAAAGCTGTTTGGTAGGTGGACAGTGCTTAGTTTCTCTTCTGGCGTGGCTCATCGCCGCCATCGCCGTCTACATTCGAGGACACGAGGGGCGTCGTTTCCGCTGCGTCGGATGTAGTCGACGTTGTAACTTCAAGGGCAATTTTTCATAGACATTTTTGTTTAAGCGAAAATGAGCAATGTACTAAATTATTATACGGTTTCTAATGGCTAAAGGGTTTGTGGCACGTCCGCTCGCGACAAGGCTCGTTTCGGCAGTACATTAAAAAATTGGAACGTAAATCGCGACTGGTGCTTACTTTGAAGGAGACGCTGCGTCCGGTTCAGCGGTATGTGAATATTATTTTAGTTATGGTTAATTTAATATAGTTGTGATATGATGTACGCTTGTACTGAGTCACCCACAGATCTGTATTCCAAGAAATTCTCTCTCCTTGGTCCCCAGCTCTCCCTAGCCTACCTAAATGTCAAGGTTCCAAAGACCAGTCGTTTCGTCTGTGCGTTGTATGTCAGTCATTCGGTGCTCGATACACACTTGAGGGAATGATTGTGTTGAAATTAAATGCATATAAGAGTAATTTTATTTCTTTAACTATAAAAGATGTTTATTTTTTGTATTATAAGATGAAAATATTGTATTAAAATTTGTATAAAGTTTATTAATGTTGTTATATTGTTGTTTTTTATTTATTTTTCCCTTCCTTTATATATTATTAATAATATAGTGTATTAGTATTGGGTTACATCAAAACCAACAAATTGATATGATGTGAAGTGTTGTAAAAAAATAATTATTTCAAAAATATATAAAACTAAATACACGTGATTAATCCGTTGAAAGAGTTTCATTTGAAGTATTTAAAGATCGAAAATCAAGGATCTCCTCACGAATGTACTTACATACAATACAATCTCGTATATATATGTATCATCCAAACCATTCTAACCGTACTTTACTTTCAAGAGTCCTTCACATTCTTTTCTCGTTTTAAATAGCTTACGTAAAACAGTAATTTTTGTTATACTATATTTATATTTCCTTAAAAAAATTGTCAAAAATAAATAATTTTACGGGTAGCTTATTATGTAATAATGACTATTTAGAGGCTGTCGTGCCCTAGAGTCTGCACGTACGTTAGATCTTTTATTTTTACTGTTCTTGCCCTCAAGTTTTGCCCTTTATGTTTAGATTACGCGATGGATAAGATCGACAAATTTAAGTTTGGCCTTGTATGCAAAAAAATGATGCAATAAACATATATGAGATTATAGTATTTTTTTATATGAAATATATATAAATTTTCACTTTACAGATTTTTTTCCTTCATTTATATATTATATATATTATAAGGCCTCACTTCGTGCTAAATTTCATATGTTCATTACTGTAAGTCCATTGGAAGTGAAGTGAGAAGTTTTTACATTGTGAGTTACGGAACTCTAAAATATCACCAACCACGATACGTTATATAATACTATTAATATGTATGTTAAATAATAATACTAATGTATGTATGTAAAATATTGTTAAATAATATAAATTAAATTGGTAACAAAATGTACTAAGTTAATACATAATACATATTAAGTTAAATTTATAGGAAAAGCAATCCAAAAACCTGGAGGCTCTTACGAATGAAATACCTAGAGAGAATTATGTCGTAGTTATAAGTCTACTATAAGTAGCACATAGCTCTTGTCTTTTGTGTTTAGTTAAAATAATAAAAAAAAAACACTAGATATATCTTACCTACCCTACTATTGGCGGGATACAGCGTTAAGCTAAAAATTGGTTAATCATATAGAAATTTCCAATTGCGTAAATAAAATATATAGTAAACATGTTTTATTTATAATATTTATTGTAGTATTAATTTTTTTTTACTATATTTGAACTCGATTGACTTCACCGAAGCGGACCTTTTATAGCTGTAGGTTACTTGCGTCATGAGTATTGAATTTTTTTTTTTTATAGAATAATTCTACGTGAATACGCGGCAGGCACGCGGAACGCAGTGTTGACACTCTGTTCCCCACTTACCGCCCAATTATTTACGAAATAAAGATATTTTGTGTTGACAGACAGAACTCAACGCCACGCCTTGAATGGGTTCCTCTGAATGGGAATCGAGCCCAAAACCTGTCGCGTGTGTGTTCGATTCCTTTTTAGGGAATTGAATCATTATCATTCCTTCTCTCTGGTAACAAGACAAATTGCAGTGTTGAGTTTCGACACTCAGCGCGCAATGTCTCGAAATTCTATCGTGATGGCTTGGACGTATACATATTGGATTGCGTTCCAAAACTTACAATCCTAACAAAAATATGTCTAAAAATTGTGCCGAAGAAACATTTTCCTCCTTGCCAATCCACCTTAATACAGTTATTAAGTAAAGCTAAATTTAAGAAAATAAATACAATATCTAAATATCCTGGATGATTTCTCGACATGCATAACATATTAT
Source organism: Heliconius aoede (assembly GCA_037355905.1). NCBI lineage: Eukaryota > Metazoa > Arthropoda > Insecta > Lepidoptera > Nymphalidae > Heliconius > Heliconius aoede. The sequence continues at coordinate 3,402 of JBAIZZ010000875.1, read as the reverse complement.
GTTATTAGTTTTCACGATTCCCTCCAATAGATTATTCAGAATTAACTGTTTATTATTCAATGTGACGTTATTAGCTTCTACGAAAACGTATGTCTATCCGTTCAAAGGAAAATTCCGTTAGGATTGCCGTACATTGCAATTTTTTTTTATAACGATTTGTCTTTTATTTGTTTTTTACATACCTATTACATATATAGACAAAGTTTTCGTTCATCCACTTTCCCAAAGAGAATATTTGCATAAAGTCCGTCGTGGCACATCGTTTTTTAAACGCCACGGCTTTGTGTTCGATTCTGAATCGGCGCAGTAAGTCATTTTAGTTTTTCCCGCTATGGTAACTAGACAAAATCTCGCGTGGAGTTCCGTTACTCAACAACTCAATGTCTCGAAAATGGGTAAAGTATCGACTAAAATGAAGATGCACTTTAAGCGATAATTTTTTTATAATTTACATTCATTTGTATAAAAGATCATTCATAATTAATCTACAGCTAATACCATATTTTTGTATATTTTGACAATATTTAAATATGCTAATAAATTAAAATACTTGTGGTACATGGCATTGCATTTTAAGTACAAAGATCTTGACTTTTTTTACTATAAATGTTTATAATAAATAAGCTTTTCGGTTTGTTAATTTTTTCGTAACTTGACGCCGTATCCCGAGTCGCCGTAACAGCAGCGACGCAATACTCCGCATATAACATGGTAGGCAGAGGGAACCTAGTGATAAAACACTTCGTTTCCATTATGACACTAACGTTCCACACTTCCCGTTCAATTCTGGAGGCAAAAAATTATTATTCTCTTGCATATAAAATAGAAACAAAGGAAAAAATGCATTTCATTCTATTTAACATACAAAGGTCGACGATAGTTCAGGAAACTGAAATAAATTTAAAATAATTTAAGTCATAGTAGGTGCGTTTATACATATTCACATATTTGTTTCAATTTAAAGCTTTATCACACAAATAGCAGAGTAGCGGGTAGGTAGGTTCTTTACACCGCGTACCAATCCGCTTGGATCCTAGTCGAAACACTGCAATGAACTGCTGACGCCCTAGGCGATTAGTGGCAGTTTGAGGATGAGGAAAAGCGTGGCTGCACTTTTTCCCCATAAGGTCGTCGAGATCGTCTTGTCTTGCAGAGCAATACGACCCCTGGAAACTCCAGAGACGTATTAACTCGAGACTCTCCTTCCGGTTGCACATGACTTGACTCGACATGAGCAGGCTGTACTCACTAGCAGTCTTTGTATAAAACTGGCATTCGACCCATCATGACCTATAAGTTCGCGTACACCAAGATCTTTCTTCAGAGGGCTTAAAACAAATTCCTCCGTATGGAATTCGGATACAACTGGCACCCAACGTTGATCTTCGTAAGTATTTCGAACTAGACTCGTTATAGGAATTCTGCAAAATCGTAACCAAGTACCACTACGAGTGCGCTGACTCCTATAAAAATGTCTTAATCGTTTTCAAGCTTTTGCCGATGATAGTACGCTCATCAACTGCAGAAGCTTCTTCGAGACCCTCGTAGCGTCATTCAATTTTTCAGGGGCGAGCTACTCTCTCCTCTCCCCAACCAGTGACGCTTAAAAACTATTCCAGGTCAACAGCACTCTTGTGTATATGAAAAAAAAAGAGCTGTAATCGACTTATTCGAGAGAGTTCTAAGCCATGATACCAGATCAACAAGAAAATATGTTCAGCTGTTTGAAGATTATCATCTAGATTGTTTATTTATTATACTTTTAAATTATTCCACGAGTGCAATATAAGCCTGCGTCTGACATTTATAATTTAAAATAAGCTTGAAACAACAAAAAAGCAACCGGGAATTCCCCAGTGAGGGACAATTATTTATCTTAAAAGGATCTTTTGTATCGTTAACCGCAAATATAAATTAAATCACGTATTGGCATGGCGAGAGGCCACAAGCGTGTTGTGAGTGTAATTCCCATTCGGAGGGAAGGTATTTATGCAAATGTCATCACAATCTTAGTCTTAAACGAAGCACGAAGCGGCGTTGAGTTCTGCCAATCAATATACAATGTTCCTATGAATAGTGAAGCCTACAACGGATATATACGAATATGGAGGCTATATATACTAATATAATACAGCGGAAGAGTTTGTATGTTTGTTTGTTTAAACGCTAAGACCTCTGAATCTACTGGTCCAATTTACTTGTTTCGTATTGTATCAAAGCTGCATTTTTCAGGAGTGCTATAGGCGATATAACATTATGATGCAAGTCTTAATTAGATTTAAATAACGAAATATCAACAATAAGGAACAACATCGAATTGCTTTAAACGCGTGCACTGCAAAAATAGTTAAGTCAGTACGTTGTATGACAAAAATATGAAATTTTATGAATTCTGTAAAAAAACCCGTGACACCGTATATATATTCTTTTATAAATAAGTGACAATAAGATATTTTGTGACCAAAATTTAACGCTCTGCTCACGGCCGCAAGCCTAGGCTCGATCCCGCGGGGGGCGCTCTTGCCGCCGAAGACGTCCTCTCAAGTAACCACTTAATACTTGCACTTTCTCAGAATCAATCTATTGGCGGATGCAGCATAATAAAAGAATTATAGGTGATATACGTGTGAAGTCGCGAGAGGGCGCTAGTAATACAAAAAATACAATAACCTTCAAACGTTGATTTGATTAAGTGGAAAGCAATATGATTAATGGAACACGAGGCCGGCGTGACTCTTAGACCCATCGACTGACTTTAAGCACGATGATTGGTGGGTCGATTACCTTCTCTCATTCCCAGAACAATCCTAAAAGATCAATAGGCTTAAATTTGAGTGAATTCAAAGATTTACAGGAAAAAAAAGTGCAATTAATTTTCACTGCAATAAATTCACCATTCTCCAATGGTCTAAACGAGAGACTTAATCAGACGCTAGTAAATAAAATAAGATGTAGAATAAATGAAGAAGTAAAGAAAAGAGCATGGACTTCGATAGCAAGAGAATGCGTGAATAAGTATAATAGACTAGTATAATAGACATACAATCACAGGATTTACACCAGAGTATCTATTACACGGCACAGACACGTAACATACCAGCAGAGTTGAAGAGAAGAAAAAACGGAGATTGGATTAAAGATAACATTTTAGCATTGGAAAGAACACTGAGATCACATAACTACAATAAAAATATATTTGACAAAAATAGAAGACACCATGAATTAAATGTGGGAGACAGAGTATTCATAGAGAATGGGAACAAATTCAACAGGAAAGAGCTATAAGAACTAAGAATCGGACCGTTTACAATAGAAGAGAAAATTTCAGGTTCAATTTATAAAATAAAAACTGGAAGAAGAAATCAAGACACAAGTCTATACCATGTGACAAAGCTACTTCCG
>JBAIZZ010000874.1:0-10762 GCA_037355905.1 Heliconius aoede | reverse complement strand
AGCCAGTCCGGCAGCAGGTCGAGTGCACGCTGGAGCTTGAGTGCTGCGTGTTTTGGGGTTCAGTGATTTGGTGAGCAGGGCAATGTCATCAGCGTAAAGCGCCAGAGTTGTGCCCTGTTGCGTCGGGATGTCGTTGGTGTACAAGGAGTACAGGGTTGGCGACAGGATGCTACCTTGGGGGACGCCGGCGGCGATAGGATGGCAGTGGAATGGAAGTAAAACAAGCGTTTATAACTATGTCTATATTCCAAGAGTATGCAATCGATACAAGCTGTTTTATACTCTTTTTTAAAAGATGCTAAATTACCCACTTACAATTTATATTTAAGCCATTCCATTTCTCAATATCAAATAATTATACTTAAAAATAATAAATTATTATATTTTATATGCTAATAAAAATTATTATTAATTATATTTTATTAAATATTTATTATCATCATAAATTATAATTGTTAATTAAATTGTATGATATTGAAGAACAAACATTAAGTAGCGGGTGATATAATGCGAGATGATATATTAACTATTTTTTTTTATTAACAGAAACTACATCCACGGGCTCGTCATTGCCGTAATTCCTTTATAGTGGTTCGTATTATTTATTACAATGAATTTTTCTTTATAGATCAATAGAAAATTCACGTAATATTTAACGGAGTGTTTTGTGTATCTGGAAAAAAAATTATACGTATTTCCAGATGTTACGATTTGCTTGAACAGTTTTAAATTTATTTAACGTTTACGAAATATTTAATCTATCATAAAAAATATTTAATTATAATGGCAGCACAGAAAATAAAAATGCTAGAATCCGTGTCAATCTTTTCTGCAGTATTTTAAATGCAATCGCTAACGGTCTTTGCATATTTGAATGTTCGTCAAATTTGGCGTAGTTAGATGTTCAAGATATTCCGTAAATAAGTGTTAGTTTATAAACTGTTTTTTAACAGTGAATGTGTCGACCTTCGGTCACTGTTGACTACAATATTTTGTACAACTTATTCGGTTAAATAATGGCACAGTTTAATTATCTCAATGAAATAAACAGCTTGGCTACTATTGACGGGCCTATAACTCGTGGGCCACTACAACGATGGGTGAAAAAGGGCAATAGTGAGAACATAAATCCTTCTTTGAGTGCTTCCTTAAAAAATATATCAAATATTAACTTAAGTTCGTGTAATCAGTCAATGCAAAAATTGTCTTTATCTATTAACAATAGTAACATATCTAATAACAAAACACCTACGAGGATAGAAAACAAAAGAGGAAAGAAAACACCATCTAAAAACAAGTCACCAGGTAGGTTTTCCATATTGTGTTGGTGAAACTCAATGGTATTTTAAATTTTAATCGAACAGTAGGCATCCGTTCATTCGAAAGATCGCTTAGTGATTCATGAACTACTTTTTTACTAAACAATTGGAATTGCAGGTCGCTCTACAACTCCTACTCCTAACAAAGCCTCAAAGACTCCAAACAAGGCAGACAGATTTATTCCTTCAAGGAGTAGTTCAAATTATGATTTATGTCATTACATGGTAAGCTATTACTTACAAATAGTTACCATTCATAATAATACTTTATCTGTATAATAAATTAATAACTTGTATTTCCAGCTAAGTCGGGATGAAGACAAAAATGAAGAATTTGCACCTCAGTCTGCAACTAGTGAAGCCCTTAGTAGGGCTCTCACGGATACAGAGCCGGGTAAACTATTACAGTATACCTGCAAAGCTCCTGCAGCCCCTGAAGGATATAACAATAGGCTACGAGTTGTATATTCCCAGGTCAGAGCAATAAAATAAAGTTACATTTGACACAGATTTTATTATTACAGAAAAGTTTTAACTCTAGGTTGCATCCACATACCATGCCTTTATTTACTGCTTACATTCCATTTTACAGAACATGATGTGTGTCAACCCATATATGACATAGGCCTCCTCCAAAATATTCCAGACTTTTCTGCTTCTAGCAACTATCATCCATCGCTTTGCTGCCACCTTGACGAAATCAATTTCCCACTTTACTGGTTGACCTCTATTTCCTTTCCCATCTCGTGGGTACCATTTTATTGTTGTTTTGGTCCATTTTCCAAATTTATCCCTGATCATGTTTGTTCATTCATTGTTTCATGTGGGAAAAAGTATATTTTGTTTTTATTCCATGCTTTTTCTTAATAATGCTTAAGTTTATATGTGTTGTAGAAATAAAATAGTTAAAAATTGTTTTTTTAAAAACAGGCTAAAGTACCATCATCTGTTAAGAATACAACAAGATACATTCCACAAGCTCCAGAGAGAATTCTTGATGCTCCTGAAATTCTAGATGATTATTGTGAGTATATATATTCTTATATCACATTTTGTACTTTTTTGTATCTATTGAATAGATTAAATTATATTTCCGGAGTAAAAATATTCTTGGGGAAATGAATACAGCATGAATCTCAAAAAATAATAATAAATAAATGTATGTTCATATTACAGACTTAAACCTAGTGGACTGGAGTGCATCTAACATACTTGCTGTTGCTTTAAATAACTCTGTTTACTTATGGAATGCCGGTACAGGACAAATAGAACAACTATTGACTCTAGAAGGTTCTGAAACAGTTTGTTCGGTGGGTTGGGTCCAAGGTGGAGGATCTCATTTAGCAGTTGGAACTTCTTCTGCCACAGTGGAATTGTGGGATTGTGAGAAAATTAAAAGATTGAGGGTATGATTTTGAAAATATGCTATATGATTTTTTTAGACTTTTTTTTATATTAAATTACAGCTAGTTTTAAGATCACATTTAAGAAATGATTTTATTTCTTCATACAGTTAGGTGTCTGCACACCTAACTGTATCAAGAAACTTTGTCATGGCCTCTGAAGTTAAGCTTTCTAAACTTATGCACATTGTTCACTCAGGAAGATAAAAATTAAAAATAAAAAAACAAAATTCCTAAAATCAAGTCTGGATAACAATCTGCATCTAACTTCAGTACAGCCATGACTTGTCGCTCTGTATACTTACATAATACATTAGCCTATAGTAAATTTGAGTAATAAAAACATTCTACTATTTTTACAAATTTTTAAAAACATTAGATTTATTGATTGAATTTACTCAAACCAGGTTAAGGATACATCTAGATTATAAATTATAGACTGCCAAAACTCTCCAGGGGATATGTGTTATCACTTTGAGGGTATCTTAACTGTCACACTCAAAGTGATATCACCTTATAAGACTTATTATAATAAGTAAATAATAACAACAATAACACCCAGATAATGGACGGTCACTCCGGCCGTGTGGCGTCCCTGGCGTGGAACCTGTACGTGGTGTCGAGCGGCGCCCGCGACGGCCTCATAGTGCACCACGACGTGCGGCAACGTGACCACGCCGTCGCCACGCTGGCTGCTCATACACAGGAGGTACGATCGTTAGGCTATAGTTGATTGTAATCTGTTACAATATACGATAATGTACTATTGTTACTATAGCTGCTCATATGTAGGAGGTAGAGAGCCTCTTTTTGCTTTTTTCTCCTTAGCAGGGCTGGGGAGGCAGAGAGAGCTTAGTCATAAGACTCCATTCTCGATTTTTCGCCCAATTTTTGAGACATTGCGTGTTGAGTGACGCAGCGAGGCGGGCGTTGTCTACTAAAGCAGAGAAATGAAAATAATAATTTAAGAAATAAGGGAATGAACAGTAATCGCGTAATCGCGAACTATAGTGTCAATCCGGCCTTAGAGTAAGCAAAACACATTCAATCAAATAATATAACAAATTAATATAACTTGAATATACTGTCTCCTAAGTAGAGATGACACTCATAACCATCACATGTACAGTCAGTCACTGCTCCACTGCACCAGTGTTAAGTTACAATTTTTTTAAGGCTAGCAATGCACCTATACCTCTGCTGTTGCAAGGAGTTGTGGGCGGCGGTGATCATGACTTACTATAAGATGACTCAGACTTTCATTTGCCTTAATCTTTTCTATAAAAAAAACACAATTATACTTTCAAATTGTTGTTTTTTTAGCTTCATGCTTTATACTTAGTAGTATATAGTAGTACTGTATGTATACATGCCAATGTATCTTACATTGATGAATCCAGGGATTCTCATACACTTTACATGATATTTCTGTCAATACTGTGTTCTCGAAAGTCAGCTGACATCTTCTAAAATGTATAATGACATTTAACAGAAAATTATATTTTTAACTGATTTAAAATTCTTACAGATATGTGGACTAAAATGGTCTCCAGACGGCAAGTACTTGGCCTCAGGTGGCAATGACAATTTACTCAACATTTGGCCCCTTGCGCAAGGACAGCATTATTCGCAGCCCCAGTATTTGTATTCATTCAAGTAAGTGAATGTATAGTGAAGTGAATGTTCTATGTATTTATAGAAAACTACAGCTTTGTTTGCCTAAACCGTGTAAATACTTTATGTGCGTAACAATTATATTAAATATTTAACGCTATTTTACTGCTTAAGTGCCATTAAGTGCCAATTTGGGGGAAATGAATGGTTTAATATGTTCATTTCCTCGCTCTGGTTTACAATTTAAGGCAATGTTTCGAAAATTCATCGGATAATGGGGAACATCGGAATGTTTAAGCACGAACCTTGCAACATGCGTGATTCAGCATGATGAATGAAAAATATTTATTATGTTATTATTTGTAAATATAAGTTCTTTTATTATTTCCAGCCAACACCTGGCCGCGGTGAAGGGGCTGGCGTGGTGTCCGTGGTCGGCCGGCGTGCTGGCTTCGGGCGGCGGCACGGCCGACCGCACTATACGCATATGGAATATCAATACGGGGCTCAATGTTAACACTGTTGATACTAAATCACAGGTAGCTTATTATGTCATTTTATATAGATATAATGTGTTCAGGTGTTAGGGTCATTGTGTTGGAGTGGGACAGTGTCTGAGAAAAAGCTCGACGATTGTGAGTTCGATTCCCGCACGAGGGATGAAATTATTTTCCTATTCTAGTTCTGTTAACAAAAGAAAGCGCGATGTTGAGTTCCGCATCTTAATACGCAACGTCTGGGTGAAATTGGGTGGAGAGTGGGAAAATTTTTATTTAACATTAAGTTTCTTCTGCCGACCCTATTGAATACGGTATGAAGCTAAAAGAGCGGTAACTGCTTGAACATGTTGAGAGAAGTTATCAAAGAATAATAAGAAAAGATTACAAGTCGAAATTAGCATATATAGAGATATTTTCAGACTTCTCAGGCTTGGACTTTGCTTTGAACAGATATATTCGTGTAAATGTTATTTTTTAATTTTTGTAAGTAATTTCTGGAGTTGGCACCAGACTATTCTTGACGTTGCAGTTGATGACAGTGGACAAAATAAAAGACCACAAACACATACATACTTAAATTTTCTATATTATTTACAGGTATGCTCAATCCAATGGTCGACCCACTATAGAGAACTGATCTCTGGACACGGTTACGCACAAAATCAACTAACCATATGGAAGTACCCGGCGTTAACTCGCGTGGCAGATTTACACGGACATGTGGCACGAGTGTTACATTTGGCTGTGTCGCCTGATGGTACAACTGTTTTGTCTGCGGGTGCTGACGAAACATTGAGGTAAGTTTATTTTTTGCTTCCCACTTCACAGAGGTAACGTAGTATTCCACACTCCGTTCCCCGCATTATCATAAATAAAAATACTTGCCCTGAATGGCAATCGAACTCAAAACTGTCGCGTTTCAAAACATCCAGACGCTGAGCTGCCGCATCACGAACTATTGTTCACGCAAGAAATCATATGAATATGTGTGCATATTTTTAAATTATCTCAATTCGAATGAAGTGGGTTATAATAAACTTTCTTTACCTCATAATATGTAACAATAAAAAAAAACCCCAAGTAATCCCACAGTTGACAGATTGATTGATTACAAATTAAAATGTTTTATTTTTTCAGACTCTGGAAATGCTTTATGCTCGACCCTTCAAAGAAAACGGAGACCAACGTCTCCAAGGCAACTAAATCTCTACTCAATATGAACTCTTTAATTAGATAAAATTAATAAAACACTACCTTTAATTGTAATGCATGACTGAAATAATGTGATTTTTTTTTATTGGTATTTATGAAATTTGTTTGTTTTGTATTATGTTTGACTCTTGATAAGTTCATTTGTTTGAATGATGAAGGATTATAATCGTTTTACCATATTTCATGTTTTGACGACTAAAGTATTGTATTAATATTAATATTTTTTAAAATAAATTATCGAAATGTATTTACTTTTGAATTATACATGTAATAAAATTAATTTCTTAATACGTTAATATACCTATATTAAAAAAAATGTTTCCCAAGTAACAGCGATTATTGAACAAGGACGCGCCTTTTTGAATATTTAATTAGTAATTCATTTAATTTTAGACATTTTAAGAAGTTAAAGTGGTTTTTTAGTGTTTTATTTTCAACTAAACAAAAGAGAAGTTGAGGTCGTTAAATGTATCGCGATCTTTTCGTTCTATTTCACAGCTCTCATCTTATTTCCTTACTTTTAACTTTACAATTTTTATTTTCTCAGATGTTTTCTTAATTTTAATTTGACATTTCATTACCTCGGCTTCCTTGTTTGAGAATTTTGTAATAATATATTATTATGAATATTAGTCGAATGTGAGTCTTGCTTATTTCGACGAATTTAAGAATGAATAAATTTTATTTTAAATAATGATTGTTATTTTACCTTATTTTGAATAAAGAATAAATAATTTTTGGTATTTAAGTTCATTGAAAACAAATCCAAATTAAAACTGAATCATTTAGCCATTATAATTGGGGTCTATTCTTAATTTTTAATATGTAAAGATTGTGTCGTGGCAAAAACTACATATTAAAAATATAATTTCTTTGATAAAATTATAATGAGGTGACAAAAATTGACAATGACGTAACCAGTTCTGATCCAAGAAGTTGGATGTGTATTTGAAAAATTCTGCTGATATTTCAGTTTCCACAACCGATACACTTATATCGTCCACAACCGCCGCCGAATCATCACTTAAGCGAGAGCGTAATGTAGATTTTCCGAAACAATGGCGTCAGATTCGTGTTATAACTATTCCTAAGCCAGGTCGAGATTTATCAACTGCTTCTGCAATAAGACCTATATCCTTGTTGTCTTGTATGTGTAAAATTTTTCATTCCATAATTAATAAGAGAATTGAATGGTTTCTAGAAAAAGGAATTTTTTTCGCAGAGGAGACAACAGGCTTTAGAAAAACTCGCTCTTGTCTGGATAACCTGAATTCTTTAATTTCTAACATACAAATTGGCTTTTCTAATAATTTAACTACCATAGGATGCTTTGTAGACATAGACAACGCATATAATAATGTTGATATTACTTTGCTATTGTTAACCTTGGATAAACTTGGCGTAGGAGCAAGGTATTGTAAATATCTATGGAAATTTCTTCAAGAAAGATATTTAAGAATGGAAGGGCCTGATTACGTCATTACCAGAACTTCTAGACAAGGATTAGCTCAAGGTGATCCCTTATCACCATTATTATTTAACATAGCTACCATCAAGGTTTGTAAATCAATGCCTGGTTCTATATCTATTTCACAATATGCAGACGACTTTGTCATTTATAAGACTTCAACTATCGATATAGCAGCTAGAGATCTTCAACATTCTTTAAATATTTTAAGTGACAGTTTGTACAGTCTTAACCTTGATATTTCTCCTAATAAAAGTAAAATTTGTATTTTCAATAAAGGCCATAAAAAGCATTCAGTTCTTTTGTCGTTGATGGGCAAACAGTTAGAGATAGTCGATTCAATTAGATATCTAGGTGTATGGTTGGACCGTTCACTTAGGTGGGGAAGGCACATTAACGAAGTATCTAAAAAAGGTCTTAAATTTATTAATATTTTTAAAGTGTTGGCAGGATCTAGTTGGGGTGTACACCCTAAACATTTAAGGTTATTATACATTTCCTTAATTAGAAGTCGTATTAATTACGCAAGTTTTTTTTATGATAATAGTGCAAACATTCATCTAAGGAAATTAGACAGATTACAAAATCAATTCATGAGAATTATTGGTAGTTTTCTTAAAACGACGCCCATTCATGTGATGGAAAGTGAATTGTGCTTACAACCTTTATTCCTTCGCCGTCGTTACTTAGCTGGAAAATTCTGGCTTAAAATTAAATCTCGTCAGACCAATAGTGGAGGCCTAAATACAATTTCTAAGCTTGCTTCATTGTTTGATTCTTCTAGATATTGGCTCAATAAGAAAACTCCCGCATTAGTTTTAGTTCACAATCATTTAAAGGAATTTAAAATTAATAGTTCTAAAAATCTAGGTATGTTTTCATTAAATACTTGGGTTAGTAATATAGATACTCAATCTTTTATTAAATATGAGTTAGATTTCATGACCGGACCTAAAAGAAAATATAAAGTTGTACATTTGAATAAGTTAATTAGTAATTTCATTTCTTCAGAATATAGTAATTATAACAAAATATTTACAGATGGTTCTAAGGATAGAGAAGGATCGGGGGCTTCCTTTTATGACTACAAACAAAAACTACCCATTAAATTTCGGATAGATGCCAGTGTGTGTATAATGGAGGCTGAGCTAATCGCTATAGCAGAAGCTCTGTCATATATTGAGTCAACTGATTATATTAATATAGTAATATTGACAGACTCTAAAAGTTCGCTCCGACATTTGGCTCGGTGTACCTCGACATTTCGAGGAACTCCGATAGCCTACACTATATTGGATAATATCTTGAGATTAAGATCTTTGGGAAGGAATGTAGTTTTTCAGTGGATACCATCTCATATAGGTCTTGAGGGCAATGACATTGCTGATTTATTGGCCAGGCAAGCAGTATCTGACGGAATTCCTAGTAGCAGATCTTCCTTTTACACTAATGTTATACCAAAAATTAAGCAAATGTGTTATTCGTTATGGAAGGAGCATTTTGATGAAAGATCGTTGGAAAAGGGTATCTGGTACAAAACGATCCAACCACATCCGTTGGAGTCGCCATGGATAAACAATCAAGATTTGAATAGGTAAAGATCCATTGTGGCGCTTTGGCTTCGTTCTGGGCACGTACCAGGAAATAAATTTTTGTCGTTAATGGGTAAAGCAACAACGTCTAAATGCGACTTCTGTAATTCTGACGCAGTGGAGGATGTTTATCACATTCTGATGGAATGTGTCCGAAACGACGCGTTTAGAAAAACAATAGGATGTAGAGTTCGGGACATTGGGTACTGTAATACGGTTTTGGCTTCACCTCTTTCAGAGGAAGCCAAAATTCTTTATGATTTGGCAATGATTTGCTATACCTAGTTTATTGTAGATAATGCATATTATGATATGATTTATATATATATATTGTCAAACTTACCAGGGTGACATGTTCGCATTGGCGACAAAGCCCTCAAATTTTGATTTAAAAAAAAAAAATGTAGATTTTAAAATTAAATCAGTCCATTCAAGAGATATCGTCAAGACATTTATTTCTTTCAATTTGATTAATTATAGAATAAACGCTGTTGCTCCTCACCTCGCAACTATATGTAATAATTTTAGAGTACGGTGTTTCCTGACCTAATGAAATAGTAACGTCATATCTTTTGATTCATTTTGTATGAAATTCACCGTGTAATCAAAATCTATAAAGTACTTCCCGTAAACCTACAGTTATGAAATTTATGATGAAGTAATCTAGATCATTTCACCCACAAATTTATGTTTATTAATTTAACCCACGCACAAAGCATTTTGTACTTAACAAAATGCTCTGTGAGCGAGTCCTAGTCGTGCTTGGTCGGTTTTATATATTATATATATTTTTATATTTCAAGTATTTGTATATTTCAAGCGGGATGTAGCCGCACGGGCCCGCCAGTTTTGAATAAAATTATTGTTACTTTGAAAAAAAACTGAAATCTGGTTGCCTGTAAAGTCGATTTACGGACGATAGTTTTATGAATTTAATTATTATCACTGAATTCTTAGTACGAATTTCGTATAATAAAGAATCGGTTAGTTGAAAATAATAAATTAACATTCAGAATAATTACAAGTAGTAAATGTTCTATTGAATTAATGTTAATTTATCTTGTTCAGTCGATTAACAAAAATTCACTACTAAACTCGCGCTGTATTTAGGTAGAAGCTTTGGGGATACGGGATACAATAAAATATCACATGTCAAAGTTATTCAAGTTACTGCGCACTGGTGGTAACATACCATAAACTGTTACGTTAAAATATATAGGGCTTTTTTCTATATGATATACGGTACGATTTCATTTAATTTATTACATGAAGCTCACTTAACACATTAGTGCTGAGTGGCGGAAAATTGGGTTCCATCTGACATTCATGATTTGTTCTTTCGCGGGACTTTCATATAAAGGAAGGACGAAAATGTTCTTAAATAAAAAATATACGCTTGACTGAACACCCATTTCGAGTGCGGACACAAATTGAGTATCAATTTTTACAAGAAATTACGTGACAAATAAAGCAACTTCGTTAAAAATTAACATTTATTACGTAATTGTACATTAAAAAATACAAGAGGAATGTAAAATAGAGATTAGAAGTAAAACTAAAACACAAACGTGCGAATAAAATGTGAGCGTTTTGTAAATATATAACATTTTTGTGTGATGTTCAAAACAGATTTAGTGCGGAAGCCATCCTGACT
>JBAIZZ010000873.1:0-10779 GCA_037355905.1 Heliconius aoede | reverse complement strand
GTACAAACCAATCCTCTGATATAAATACGGCAACTTTATTACAAAAATTGAATTACTATATTTTTTCTGATAGATTTTATAGCTTCACTCTCTATTGCGACACAGAATATAGAGTTAAGACATTCCGTTCTCCACCCTAATTCGAGACATAGTGCTTGGTTATCAATGAGGAAAACATCTACGATTGCCGCGTTATAATAAAAATAAACAATATATATTATAAGCCACCTATCCCACCTATATCAATGGGCTACAAACAATATCACATTATAAATGAAGTACTATGAAGAGATTTGCTTTGAATCTAAACAAAAGAGGGAAATCGGTTATAAATTTAGGCTATTCTATTGTGTCTATAGTCGTCAGCCACTGAACCGTGAAGTAACGGCTTAAATACCCCATAAAGAGGACCCACACACTAAAGTAATACTGTCTAGACTGATTAATGGTGTTATAGAAATATAAGATAAAATTGTGAGGGTAGGTGCTATCTTGACCGATGAAGAGAAATAATATGTAGTAAATAGTCTTGTTTAGGTTTTTACCCGACTCCGGTGAAGCCCAAAAGGAGGGTTACGTTTTAGCGCGTGTGTGTTGTATGTCCGTTTTTTTTTTTTTTTTTGTTTTTTTTTTTTTTTTTTATGTGAGAGGACAAGGCAAACGAGCGTTCGGGTCACCTGATGGTAAGTGATCACCGCCGCCCACGACCCCATGCAACACCAGAGGAGCCACAGGTGCGTTGCCAGCCTTTAAGGTGGAGATGAAGGGCACCGGGGCCCGGCATTACCTAATGCGAAACGCAGTGGCAAGGGCCACTACTTCACGCCGGTTTTAAATGCCGGGGGTGGTATTAAATCCGGTCGAGTCTGCCCATGCGTGTTGCCATTACTGGCGACGTGACTCTTCCACACGTACTTTAGTCGCCTCTTACGACACCGACAGTACCAGGGTGATCCTATTCTAAGCCGGGACCACACGGCTGACTTTACCAGAGCGAAGAAATGAAAACATAAATAAATATTTTCTTTCCTCGAGTGGGAATCGAACCCGCAACCAGTCGATTATGCAGCACAATTTGTACCACTGCGCCACGACCAGCCTCAAAAGTCCGTTCCTCTGTTTCCTTGTAAGTATTAAACCTGTGATTTAATTTTGATAAATGATACGTTATTGGATTTGCCTTGATAGCGCGATTGCTATGAATTAGTTTATTAGGTCGGGTTTGTTTTATTTATAATTTACTTTTTGACTCTTTTAAATCCAAGAGGTTCTACCCTGCTGTGTGCGGGATACATCTGAAAGAAATAATGATCATTTGACAAGAAAGATATCTGTTTATTAAATATATTCCACATTTTTTAACACTTATGGATAAGACCTTTGCGGTCAAAACACGGTTACAAAGAAGGGCAAATTCGAATTCCACTACATCCAAATTTTCAACATTTCCTAAAAATATTAAAATATATTTTGCTATTTGTATTTGACGCGTTGAATGAAACAACTCTGTTATCTTTGAACGAATAAATGTAAATATAAAAGATGATAAATTTCTTATTTTATCGTCAACAAATCGCTCCGTTCGAGAAGTAATGTCAAATATTATTTGAAAAATATGAAGATTCAATAAATACTTCTGTAGTAGTACTTTAGTATACTGTATGATATTTCTTTTTTTTCAATAGCTAAAGGAATATTTTTGCGCTACACAATTTACAGAATCCGTCAGATTTGAACGTTGGTGTAATGTTTTCCCGACAGATTTCAAAAAAGCAAAAGAAATAGAGTTTAAAATCTGTATAACTGGAAGTACAAAGTGCGTTAAATATTACAACAAACAAACAAAACGTCAACAATATGTAAAGTAAAGTGAAGGGTCCTAACCAATTCCGTTGAAGAAAATCGTAACTTTCCAAATATTAACATTGTTCGCATAGACCCAGACAAAGTTTCTAGCAGAAGTTTCTGCATCAATTTAGATTACAATTTCCCTAAAAAGTTACAACACAATACCGCATTATTGAGTTGTAGGTTAATATTACGTATTGTTAGATCATTGGAATTGTTGTAGAAGCCTATGTCACGCCAATAACGCTATAGAATTACAATCGAATCACTCTAACTAATCGTAATAGTAGATAATGACATCAGCTCGAATTCGAATCTGCGTGATGAATGGGGGAATCCATGTCTTATTAAGCCTTAATTATAATATATTAAGTTTTAAATAAATATTCCTATCACTAAGAACGTTGTAGCTCAGTGGTACAAAGGTGTGGCTATAACGTGACGTATGTGGTATCCATCCCTATTCGGGAGAATGAATTGAAGTAAAATATTAGTTAGTTGACAGCATCTCATGAAATTAGTCTAGATTTAACTATAATCTGTCACGGGTCGCAGATATTTGACTTGATATATGAATTAGTTTTGATAATTTGTTTGGGTTGTGGCGTAAAATGAGATTTTATGTCAAAATATACTTAAATGTTAAAGGTCGAGTGACGAAATTTGTCACATTTTCTGTTTAACTTTATACAGGCGAAGCTAATGTCGAAATCGTTAGTTTCTACTTTTCACATGTGGGAATACGCCAATAGCCATTAACAGTACGTCACATTTAGGCTACTAAAATATATATATTATTTTGAATTCCTCGCCTTGATAACGAAACAAAACACAGCGTAAAGTTTCGCCATGCAACATGCAATGCGTCTAGGATTCGGCAGTAAATTCGAAACGCACCAGGTTTCCAGGTTAAAAAAAAATAAATGACTGATTATAATAAAAAAAAAATGTTTATTTTCTAAGAAGTGCGGCGATAGGTTCAGATATACAGCTAAATTCTAGAAAATAAGAAAATAAAAGTCTGATCACTATTCACTTCTCTCTCTTGCTTCAATATAAAATACTCGAAGTATTCGTAAATACGTAATAATTTATAAACCGCATATAGCAGGGCAGAAGGCATTGCGTGTTGAGTGCCGGAACTGAACGCCGCGTTTTGTCTCGTAATCATAGCAAGAAATGAAAAATATTAAATATCAAATTTCGTCAGGTGGGAATCGAACTCAAAACCTTCGCGTTTACAGTCTCTGACCTCGTCGATCTGAATTCAAAACGTATTATAATTATTTTTGAATCAGTAAGGCAGACAAATAATTTGCCATAATAAGATCTCTTTGTTCACAAGTTATGAAATTTCAATACAGTAAATAAATTGATTTCGTACGAAAGGTAAATTGGAAACACTGGTGCTTAGAAAAAAAAGGGTTAAATTTATTTACTTTTGTATGAGATTATTCACAATTAATTACTAAGAATATACCTAAGCGCAGTGTTAAGCGTTTAATGCGGAAAATGTGGAACGGAGTGTCTTAACACTAGGTTCCCTCTGCCTACCCTGCTGTGAGCAGGATACAGCGTGAAGCTAATAAAAAAACTTTTTATATCTCGGTAGTGTCGTTGCAATTTATTTCACTTAATACCAAAGTCTGTGGCAACAAAGGCCATCACAGGGATACTTAAATTTAAATTACTTCACTCAGTATCACGCTTATAGCATGGTAGGCAAAAGGCACCTAATCTTAAGGCTTTTCAAAACATTCAACCGCGGAACTTAATATCTTGTTTTACTTAGATACAATAGCGATGAAATGAAAATAATTAATCATATACATATTTATCTATAATATATTATATTATGTATCTATGATGTGTGAGAATATTAATATATCTATGGTGTGGGTTAAACTTTAACCATAAAAATAATTTCTATATAGAAATGTTCTTTTTCTTCAGTAGAAGTTCAACTCAGTTTGCGTTTGGTCAATCATATCTCAAGTTTGCCACAATGGTTACAAAGTTCTGAACTTAATAATACGAAATTAAATATCGCAGTGAGCGGCCGCCTCTACCTGTATAAATTTAATTATAAAATTTATATGCGTTTTTTTAACACGTCTTACTGAAAACGCGACGGTTGTATGTTTGATTTCCACTCGGTGAAATAAATAACTTTAATTAATAAGCGAAGACGATTCGTCGAACCCATCACTAGTCGCGTTCACAGTCACACTTTGTGCCCCTGCGCCGCGACTGGCCTCAAACAATTAACTAAAGGAAATGGAACCGCGAAGACTAGAGAAACTAATGTGACTAGATCATTTTGAATCTCATGACAGCAATCAATTACAAACGGAGAGAAATTAGAGGAATTTATCTTCACGCATTGTCCCTTGAGAAGGTAACGGAGTGCTAAGATGTTTATAGAAACTTCTCTGCCTTTATGCAGTCATTAACGTCTTTACATAAATCCTCTAGGGAGTCCTCGTTTGTACGTGAGGTTATTCTAGCGTCATTAATACTACCTAAGAAAGTCGACGGCTTACATTTCTATATTTATTTATCTTTTATAATTATTTATACACCGCATATAAAAGTGTACGCACCTGAGTAATCTACCTAGTGTTAAAACATTCTATTTATCACTTTCCAACCAATTTTCATCATATTGCATGTTGGGCGATGGGACTACAACATGTGCTTTGTCTTTGTTGCTTTAATTTCGATGCTTTTTGGCCTACTAAACTGAAATCTAAATTATTTCGTTGTAAACTTTTTGTTCAAATAGCAAACTAAGTGAGGCATACTTTTATATCTAATATAGATTTAAGAAGCATAAAGATATACTATTCCTTACTTGGGACTCAAACCTACTATTATATCATAATAGTAACAATTTTAGTTCACATATTAAGTTACGACCTATGTTAATTATTTCCACATTATATATTCTGTTTGACCTCTAGCAATAACGACAGACTTCAATATAGCCTTTAGTTACGTCTGGAATTTGGTATTAACTAAGTAGCTGTTTCAGTAATCCCATTAAGTCTAATCTTCGGCGTAAGTCGTTACCAGAACGAGGAAACGATAATATTAAATATTTCGGTTCCCCCAAATGAGAATCAAATCGACAACCGTCGATCGCATTCAACATCACAGCATTGTGCCGCCGTGCCGCGACCACAAAGTTAGTAACATTAAATAAGGTAATGAAATATATGGCGTTTAGTCTTTCTCTATAAAGAGATTATCCGATAAAAAGAATATTGGATAAGTTCGTTTCTAAAATTTTATAATATTAGTATATAGATTTATGTGAAAACATGTTTTTAGGGTTCCACGCCTTTTAAGGAGAAAAAAGATATATAAGTTCCCTTATAAGATGCGTGAAAATAGTGAGTAATAGAAATAAAAAAGGCGCGAAATCAATGAAAATTAATTTAAAGTCATATCATACAGTACTATTAGAAGCCTTCTCATTTAATCCTCATTTATTTGATATCCATATTATGTGGATAGCGCAAAAAGAGAATTCGGTGAAAAGTGAAGAACGAAGTGTCTTAACACGAAGTTCCCTTTGCTTACCCTGCTGTGAGCAGGATACAGCGTGAAGCTGAAAATCAGATTATATTGTATGCAATTTCAATTAAAATATCATTCCGGTACAAGTACGATAGTATAAATTATTAGTAAGTTGATATCCCACGCATCGCACGAAATTAGTTTGGATTTTGTTGTAATTTGTCGCGGGTCGCAGATATTTGCGCTGATATGTAATTAGTTTTGAAAATTTGTTTTGGTTGTGGTGTAAAATTGAGATTTTATCACAACATCTAAATGTAAAAGGTCGAGTCACGAATTTAGTCATATTTTCTATTCAAACCCTAGATATAGGAGAACTTAATGTCGAAATCGTCAATTTGCACTTTATGCTCTAGATGTTAAAATTCATATTTCTTATATAATTAAAGCATTTGAGATAATTTTGCAGTTATACTAAACTTAATAGTTGAACAGTTGAAATCAAAGATACATTAAACAATATTGTCGTCTTAATTTGAAAGGTACTTTAATTATTTATGAATCAGTCAAACATTCAGATAAGGATTAAGAGCAGATTCAGATCAGATGATTAGAATATGCTATAACAGAATCTCTTTAATCGCAAGTTATGAAATTTCAATACAGTAAATAAATTGATTTCGTACAAAAGGTAAATTGGAAACCGCTGGTCCTCAGAAAGTAAGGGTTAAGTATTAAATGAGATTATTCAAAATTAATTACTGAAATTATACGCAAACGTTTTGTATAGAGATAATTAATATTTAATATGTATAATAATACGGCAGCGTTGTTGGCATTTGCTCGTCTAGATCCGGTGACGGTGGGTTCAAATTAATTTAGATTTTTTCACTGTGTATCAAGCGTATGGCGTCTTAGGCAAAAGTAGTGATAAAACACTTAGTTCCCCAATTTTCGAATCATTCAGTACCAGCGGCACGCATCGCTTTCCCCAATTACTGGATAAAGGAATTAAAAGGAATTAATTATATGCAGAAATATTTTTTATAGTTTCGTTCTCTTTAGTAGAAATTAAAATCGCAAATATTGCGTTTGTTCAATAGTAGTGTCACTACCACACGTAGGCTATAACAAGGTTTGGACTTTATAAAGTTGTGAAAATTAAATAAAATTACTTTTTACAAACTAACTTTAAGCAGAACTTATCGAACTTTGCAGATTGTAGTCGACTCTGTTTTTATAAATTTAACTGACTGACTGAAAATTTGACGGCTGTGGGTTCGATTTCTACTAGGGAACTCACAATGTCCTGAAGCCTACCCTTGCTGTATAAATAATGAAGCTAAAAATTGTCACAAATATATTTCAGGCCGAGGCTATCGTTGCGCAGGAGCACAACTGTGTGACTGTAAACTCGACCATGAACGCGATATACTGAAGCAACTGGAACCGCGAAAACTAATGAAACTAATTTATTATCAGCCCAAGTGTACTATTAAAATTATTATGACTGTCATGACGGCAATCACTTACAACGGAGAGAAATTAGACAAATTCATCTTCACGAATAACAGAGTGTTGAAATGTTCATAAGACCTCTTTGCCTTTATCTGGGCATTAACCTCTTTACACAAATCCTCTAGGGTGTCACTTGTACGTGAAGTTCTTCTAAGGTCATTAATACTGCTTAAGAATGTCGACGTTATTTATTTTTTCGTTTATTTATTTTTTTTATGTTTGCTTAGCTTCAAGCTGTATGCCGCATATAGCAGATAGGCAGAGGGAAACTGGTGTTAAGACACTCTGTGCCCTCTCTCCGCCCAAGTTTTGAGAAGTTGCATATTGGGTGGCGGAACTTTGTCTTGACAATTCTTTTAAAAATCGTATGTCTATAGTATTATTAAAAACCGACCAAAATATGCCAGCAATGTTCCTTAAAGTCGATTGGGTCATTTCAAAGTACCCTCTTATGGCTTAATCATGTAGGTCTTCCGCTATTTGTAATATTTTGCCTATCAACGTAAAATATTACAAATAGTTTTGTAAAGTTTTAGTCTACATACAAGAAGTATTGCCATCATATAAAGTAATTTTTTTAACGTATTCTTAACAAGTTCATAAGAATTCTTTGTAAAGTTATGAAATTTGGAACAGCTATAATTTAAGACGAGTGCAGAATGCGATTTTTTTAAATATTACATTAAATAAACATTAAATTAATATACTAAATACACTACCATATGTTTGTTACTACACTTGTGGATATAGTGACATAAGGTTGCTGTGGTAATTTGTTTTTAGTTAACGTCAAAATCAAAATCTTAATATTAGATTCATTTTTCATATTATCATAATTTAAATAAAAAAAAAATGTAACTTTTTTTTAAAATTCTAATTCAAATCAAATTCTGACATAAATAAAGTATTGCCAACCAAAAACACATTAGCACAAAAAAGCATTAGAAGCAATATCCAGAGGTTTTTATAGTTCTCCTATAAAAGCGTCGTCTGACGGACGAATGATAAACGGCAGATACCGCCTTCGTTATATTCGTATTTTCATGAAAGGGTAAGTTGTATCGAACAAACGGTTCATCAAGAACTACTCGTGACAAGATTTATTTTGGTCATGTATTTAGTTGGTTTTTCATACAGATCGTATGTAAGTGGATGTATGTCAAAAATGTATAGATCTTTTTTATAAATCATTCAATATGCTTTACAATGCTATGAAGTCGGAGTATATTTTAAATGTTATAAAGATATTAGATAAATATTAATGTATTATTATATATTATTATTTCACCAATAACGTGTTTTGTAAAATGTATATATTTAAAACGTCTTAAATATTTTAGCATTAGTTTAATATTTGTACATATAAATAAAATACAAATATCTGTTTATGATTTCAAAAAATCTGTTTTTTTAGATCAATTTAGTTATTTACACTTTACTAAAAACAAATAAACTATTTTAACATTTTCTCTGTCTCTTTGTCTTTGCGCTTACCAGCAGGCTCTGGAAATGCTCAATAGTTTCTATCGTACACATTCTTAGCTTCATGCTGTATTCTACATATAGCAGGGTAGACAGAGGGAATGTAAATACACTTTGATCTCAACATTCCACCGAATTGTGAAATTGTTGAGATAGAACACAACGCCAGGTTCAAGGTTCTGATATCGAGGCAAACCTCGACATCAGAACGACCAAACTAAATATTAAATATTTCATGTCCTCGAGTGGAAATCGAATCCCCAGTCGCGCTTACACATACATTTTTGCCTCTACGCCATGACTCACCTAAATCCTCACATAAATAAATGCAGAACTTTTAGTTATTTCCATTCGACCATGCAGGCAAAGCTGTATAAAATGTGTGAAGGCAGGATGGCTGTCAAAATGTCTAAAGGCGTAGTGTTGGAATAACTGTCGCCAGACTTCGTTTCCTAAAGCCTTTGAGTGTGTTCCAAGAAGCATAAAGCTTTTGGAACACACCACTCATCTAAGAGGATACATATTTGAATACTAAAGTATATACTTGATATTTTATTTCTATGCAAGTTCTTATAAATCTGGCAATTAGTAAAATATTCACAGGAGGACCTTCAGTCTAACAATATTGTATAATTGTATTTTTATTGTCCTATCAAAGTAATAAGTAAAAGATACAGGCTCACGCTTTTTTCTGGAATACGGAGAGTAGACGGAAAAGATCTAGTGTTGAAATTTCTTTCCTTCTCCACTTTTCAATCAATTTTACATATATTATATATTAAATGGAGAAACTCAACGCCGCAGTTTACCTCGTTACCAGAGCGAGAAAACGAAACTATTAGATATTTTATTTCCTCGTGTGGGGCCCAATACTTGTCACGCTTACACTCGCAAGAGAAATAAAATTTGCATTTTTAATTACAAATTATTATAAAAAATACAATAAGAAAATTGTGGCAGTAATCTCTTAGTCAAAGTCCAAATATTTAGGTATTTTTTCTTTGTAACGTGATATATTATTACTTTACTTAAATCGGAACCGCTCGTTAATATTTCGTTTCGTTATTCTTAACGCGCGTTTCTCTAAACAGTGTTTTCCTTTGACGGGACAGAGTGACAAATTACTCGTGTAGAATTACAGTCATCGACTTTGGCTTGTCAGCTTTGTAAATTTATTTCGACAATGATACAGAATAACTTTTAGATTTTTAGAGAAAATATTGTGAATATAGTCATCTGACAGTAGCTGACTAACAATTAGTAAAAATTAGTAGTACTTAACATATTTATCACAAATATTACAGACTTCATTAGTAGAGGTTGTAGGTTCGATTCACACTCGAGGACTCGCATTCCACGGTCAGGCGACGAGACGAAACGTGGCATCACTCCGCCACTCAACACAGAATGACATGTGTCTAGAATTCGGCGGAAAGTGGGTAAAGGAAGTGGCTTAATGGGAATGAAGCGTCTGCACTGGGAACACTGGATTCCCAGTCTTGTTAACTGTGCTTTTGCAAATTACAGCGTGAAGATAAAAAAGTATGAAATCATGAGATACAGAAAAATCATACAGACGAATAAAATGGCAGCTTTATGTATACATTCCATACTTGTTCACTCAGCGATCCCGAATCGTAACCCCACGAAATAACCGGTAACTGCCGACTTTATAGCTTTTCCTTTTAATTGCAGTTTTATTGAGTTACGGCTGTTACAAAATGTAATAAACGACGAACTGTGATATCATTACTTCTCTAGTGAAAGATTTTTTTAGAGTTATCTAAAGTTATGACAAAGAAATCTGAAATGAATGAATTTTAACTATTACCATGACTTTCAAGGCTAAGTAAGGCGTTGAATTTCGCAAACAAACATACAATTTTGTAAATTCTGGAGTGAGGTGGATAATGGAGTATCTTAATATTAAGTTTCCAGGTTATCCAGGTCTGATTATCCAGCTGAAATAAATAGTAGCAAGTTAAAAAATAAATAAGTAACCATGATTCTAATCATGATTCCTATTCATTAGTTATTCATTCCCATGCTTTCAAAAGTTTGAAAAAAAAAAAGTATTTTTGGACTGCACTCAAAACAATACGTATTTTATTATGTGATGTCATATAATTAAGATGGTATATGATAAAAGTAGTTACAATATAAATAATGTACATTGTCAAATTATACTTTAGAAATAAAAATCGTTGAATGACAATATTGAATTAAGATGCGTGACGATCGGAAATCTAAAAAAATATTATATATTATATATTTTTTCTTTCTTCTGTTATTATATTAAAGGGGTGGAGCCCCCGGCGCGGGGGTTTCTGTGTGCTTTGAATGGTTCAGCAACACAATTTATGGGGGCAGTAGTTATTGTCGGCCTCATTTTATAGCTCCACAGAATGT
>JBAIZZ010000872.1:0-10779 GCA_037355905.1 Heliconius aoede | reverse complement strand
TTTTTTGTAGCATCAAATACAGGATAGGTCCACTGTACTTGCCCGGGTACTTGCCCTTGCACTGTACTTTGTAGTGTCACGACTCTCCGTTTTCGTAGTGACAGTGTTCTCCGTCTTTCTAGTGACACGACTCTCCGTCTTCCTAGTGACACGAATCTCCGTCTTCGTAGTGTCATGGCTCTCCGTTTTCGTAGTGGCTACGTTCTCCGTTTTCCGTAGTGACACGGCTCTCCGTGTCCGTAGTGTCACGACTCTCCGTCTTCGTAGTGTCATGGCTCTCCGTTTTCCCGTAGAGTCATGGCTCTCCGTTTACCCGTAGTGTCACAACTCGCCGTGTCCATAGTGGCTCAACTCTCCGTGGCCGTAGTGTCACGACTCCCCGTCTTCGTAGTGTCATGGCTCTCCGTTTTCATAGTGACTCTGTTCTCCGTTTTACGTAGTGTCATGGCTCTCCGTCTTCGTAGTGGCATGGCTCTCCGTTTCCTAGTGACTCTGTTCTCCGTTTTACGTAGTGTCATGGCTCTCCGTCTTCGTAGTGGCATGGCTCTCCGTTTCCGTAGTGTCACTACTCTCCGTGTCCGTGGTGTCACGACTCTCCGTCTTCGTAGTGTCATGGCTCTCCGTTTTCCCGTAGTGTCACGACTCTCCGTCTTCGTAGTGTCACAACTCTCCGTGTACATAGTGTCACAACTCTCAGTGTTTGTAGTGTCACGACTCTCCGTCTTCGTAGTGTCATGGCTCTCCGTTTCCCCGTAGTGTCACGACTCTCCGTCTTCGTAGTGTCGTGGCTCTCCGTTTTCCCGTAGTGTCACGACTCTCCGTCATCGTAGTGACATGGCTCTCCGTTTACACGTAGTGTCACAACTCACCGTGTCCGTAGTGTCACAACTCTCCGGATTTTTGTAGTGACACGACTCTCCGTCTTCCGTAGTGTCATGACTCTCCGTTTTCCGTAGTGTCATGACTGTCCGTTTTCGTAGTGTCATGACTCTCCGTTTTCGTAGTGTCATGGCTCTCCGTTGCCGTGGTGACACGACTCTCCGTGGCCGTAGTGCCACGACTCTCCGTCTTCGTAGAGTCATGACTCTCCATTTTCGTAGTGTTTCTGTTCTCCGTTTCCCGTAGTGACACGACTCTCCGTTTTCGAAGTACCTATACTCTCCGTTTCCGTAGTGACACGACTCTCCGTTTCTGTAGTGACGCTACTCTCCATTTTCGAAGTGACAAGACTCGCCGTTTTCGTAGTGTCACGACATTCCGTTTTCGCAGTGTTGATGCGTTGATCTAAATGATCAAGTCCCCGCATTGCGTGATTGTATTTCCTGACCACTTCGGGGCGTTCAAGACACCAGACACCATACTCAAGACACCAGACATCAGACACCAGACTCAAGATACCGGAAACCAGACACCGGACTCAAGACTCGAGACACCAGACACCAGACAAGACTCTCCGTTTTCGTCGTAGTGTATAAAGTACACCAGAGGTCTCGCTGGCATAAAACGTCATATAATAATATTAAACAAATTGCCATCACCGTCCACCGCACGTCGTACTACAATACCGTACATCAAAAACAATATATTGGTTATTACGATATTCTTTTGAAGTTGTTTTTTTTATATATGTATTGATTGATGATTAAACAATTATGAGCTTCTCAAGTATATTTTTATTTTGTAGATATATCGACACTCGCAGTCGATCGATACCGTGCTCAAACAGAAATGATTAAAAGAAAGAGCACGCGCTATCGTCTTTACGAGGTGTAAAAGAGATGCGTAATGACAAACGGCTATCTTATTCGTGATAACTTTATCACGTGACAACATTTCACTATCAAAATAGCACTTTATTACTGAGATTTAAGGGCGTTTTTCTATTGCGTATTTACAACCTGAAGTTGGCCGTGATAAATTTCTTGTAGAACACTAAACGAAATCGAATAGTTAACTTTTTTTTTCATGTGGCTATTATTAAACAATTACAGCATATTTTCAAACATGTGAATATACTTTTGTGGCGCCTTTTTTCCCAGGAATCGAATGCGCTTGTCCGATTTATTCTATCATTAATAGTTTTTAAATGGGGGCAGAAAATAGTTTTCGCGCCACTCGAAAAACCCGACTTTAAAGTATATAAGGAGTGCGTTCCGTCTGCCATACTTGCCAGACGGAGCGCGATAACGCGCTCCTTGATAGGTGTTTAAGTAGCTGATTTTGGGTGTGGTGGGATGTCTGATGGTGATTGTGATAGTTGTGAATTTGAAATCTATTTGCGGTTACAAAAATATAGAAATATGTAATATGCTGATTATATTATGCACATAATTATTAAATTGTGAAACAACTAAGTTGACTAGGCACTATTTTTAAAAATACACCTATAAAAATAAACCGTAAGCTATACATATATTAGCTGATTGTAGATTGGAGGATAACATTTTTTTAATTCCAGATGTTCACAATGTGTCAATAGTAGCTTAAGCAATAAAGCAAAGCGCAGTGTTGAGTTCCGCCATTCAACACGTAATTTCCCGCAATTTAGAAGTAAAAAGGGAAAAAAAAAGAGTGTTAGGCATGCTAGAAATAGGTTCCCTCTGCCTGATAAAAGATAAAAATATTTACACACTTACCAGTTGTAATTATAATTGATGACAGCATTCCCGTTGCAAACATAAGATTCATTTCTGTAGCCTCCGTTTCATCGCAGCGCAGGTAGCATTTAGCCCGTCTTATAACAACTGATGCAAACTTATTTAACCTCTCACCAATACTTTGAAACATGACTAGGCCAAGTGGAATGCCAACCTGGAAGCCAGTGATAAATATACATATGTAATTAAATATAAAAAGGTAAAACTAAAAATAAGTGTTATTTTTAACTTTTTGGGAATATTTTGCACTTCTCATAGTAAATAATGGTTGTCTCATACTAATATTATTTATCTCTGTTCCCAAAAAAAATTATTGACAAAGGTGCAAGGTTTTTAATTTACTTTAATTTTACTTCTCTTTGAAAATGTTTGACTAAAGGATGGACTCTTCATATATTGTTATAGTATATTGAAATTCTTAGCAGTGTATTTACATTTTCTCCTAATTTCTTTTAAAAATCAAACTATAAATCTTATTAACTTCAACAAGAACATCTTCCCAATATTTGGTGAGGTAATCCAGATAGCCCCTACAAAATATCATCCGTCATGAATTTAAAGTCTCTGGAAATAAACGTAATATAAAAATAATATATCTAACAAACTCACCATAGCATATGCCATACAAAATGCTTTACCACCAACTGTGACTGGAGTAGAATGACCATATCCTATCATAGCCAAAACAACAGTAGCAAAGTAAAATGCGCCAGCAAATTTCCACTGAGGGCCAGCTTTGTGGGGCTTATTTTCGATTATAACTATTTCAATCATATGATAGTCTTCCGGTGATATATTATATTTACGGACCAGACCATTTTTCATATCTGCAAAAGTTATATAAAAAGTTTAAATATTAAATATGAATAATAATAAAGACAATAAGTCATATAAAACACTAACATATCAAAAGTCTCAAATTAATAAAAACTATAATTTAGAAATACATTTAAATTAATTACGAAAAATAATTACAAGTATTATGAGCAATACTGTAGAGAAAATACTACTGCGTGTAATATAAGTAAACAGCAATAAAACAAAATGTTTAGTCAGTTGTAATAATATTTAACATGGTAAAGAATATTTACATAAAACAAATATTTTTCGTAATTTTTTTATAGACGAATGAAGACTCTTACCTGACAAAACTTCCCATCTTTTACTTTCAGTGTCCGATTCCAATGCATCAAATACCGCAGCTCCAATCAACAAATATGTAAAAGTACAAACAACAAGTGATAAAGTACGAACATTTTGTCTTTTCATTATAAAGTTTAAAATTTTCCTTAATAAATTTGTATTTATGAACAAGTATAAGTCTTTATATTATTTATTTTTGATGTTAATAATTTCGTTTTATTTTGTAATACTGTTTAGGATGTGAGTTAGTAAGTTAACAATTTCTACTTAACTTAAGTAATACAATGACAATTCTTGTAAATTTGTATAATATTAAATACTTCTTAGACGTGATATAATTATCGATTTATTTTTCTAATTTGGCACAGCAATTTAAATATAACAACACTATAATTTATCTAAATAAACAGCCGCATAATAGTTGTATGACAGTTTTCGTCTATAATCTTTTTCGTCTATAATCTAATTCGAGAACTAGAGTGGTGAGCACAGAATATATATACTAATATATAAAGATACAGAAGCGCAGCCCCAGGGCCGCTAAGAGTTAAATACATAATTTCAATACTCTGTATATGCACGGTGATCCATAAATGTAAAATATAACAATAAACAATCCGACTGCTTAAAACTAAAACGGAAAAACAAGCCTAGTTGTTAGTAACAGGTTTTTTTATATTTTGCTACTGTAGATGCTGTGCTTGTAACTATATTATAATATCGTACGTATCGTACTGTACTTGATGCTGTTCTTAAGGACTAAAACTAATTCAGACAAAACTTTAAACATTTCTGAAAGTGCATTTTTTTCTTTCTAACTGCCATATTCATACTCAATCAATCAGGTCATTTACCCATACCGTACGATATTGCACAGTACGGCAAGGCAATCCAAGAAAGTTAAAAAAAAAGTTGTTCCA
Organism: Heliconius aoede; assembly: GCA_037355905.1. Taxonomy (NCBI): domain Eukaryota; kingdom Metazoa; phylum Arthropoda; class Insecta; order Lepidoptera; family Nymphalidae; genus Heliconius; species Heliconius aoede. The sequence continues at coordinate 6,059 of JBAIZZ010000872.1, read as the reverse complement.
GGCATGGTGGCAGCACTGCTTACTATGCCAAATGGCAAATGTCACTTCAATGTTGACAATTGACAGTGACAGTTCTCTTCACCGTGTGCTACTTGCGGCGAGCAATAAAACTGCCCTCAAAATACTCTAATAATTTATAAAATATCTTAATCCTTATTACATCATGAAAATAGCTTGTAATAATACAAATCCGCCACTTGGTAAAATAAATTTCTCTTATAGATTACTCTATGTAAAGTTACAAAATGAAAAATCTTAATATAACATTTTCCAATATATTTCAGGCGGATTACTTACTTCTGAACTCTACAGAGCAGAGGCTAAAAATATTGAAATTATATGGGGTGGTGAATCTTCAGTAACTCTTCCAAACTCTAAGAATTCAGTGCCATATGGAACTAGCAATGATTTGATAAGAATTGTCGAAAATTTCTTCAATAAATCTGTCACTGCTCTTCAAAGAGTTACAATGAACCACTGGCTGTCTTTTAGTCTGACTTTGGATGAAAAAATTCCTAACTCCCTTGAATATCTGGACAAAATATTAGGACCATTAACCTATTTAGTTGGTGAATCATTATCTGCATCTGATCTAGCAGTTTTTAGCATTCTTCATGGTAAATACCACAGGACTTATTATGATATTATCATGCAACAGGCCATAATTTTGTAACTAACACAACTAAATAACCTACACAATAATTACAACATTGACATCATAATTTTTTATGTATTACATTGTTTGTTTCAGCATCCAACAACTTTAAAGAAATTTCTAAAACAAAATCCTTTAAAAACATCTCTCGGTGGATGAAGCTTGTGCAAGCACAGGAACCAGTTACTAAAGTACTAAAGACATTGCCTGCTGGCATACTTGAAACTATATCCAAAGCTTCATCAAGGTATGTAACCTTAATGGTAATTTTTTAAATGTCAACAGGCTCAAATTAAACTCTATCAACTTGATAAAGTTTAATTTGAGGCTGTTGTGGAGGCATAGGCCAGCATTGGTCATGTCACAGCTGTGCAGTGACTCACAATGTCTGTAGGTTTGATTCCCACTCAAGTAAATGAATTATTTTCATTTCATAATTGGCAAACAACAATGTGTGCAATTGAGTCAAACTTTCAAGATGCAATTTCCCAAAATTTGTGGGGACAGTAGGAAACAGAATGATACAGGTTAAACTAAGAATATAAGAAATTAAAGAAGTGTTTAAAAATATTTAATACAACTTTATTACACTTTAGGAGATCACCACCAGTAACTAAAGAAGCAGGGTCCCGCCTTCAAGAGGGAAAGTTTGTTGAATTACCTCATGCTGAACATGGCAAAGTGGTTGTTCGGTTTCCACCTGAAGCATCTGGGTAATTAGTCATTTAAATATTATGTAAATTAACCAAAATCTCACTATTTATATAACATTTAATGACCTAACAATTAATAATTTTTATTTATTTTATAAACTGTATAGATTTCTTCACATTGGTCATGCCAAAGCAGCTCTTCTAAATCAATATTATCAACAAGCTTTTGATGGAAAGTTAATAATGAGGTTTGATGATACCAACCCAGCCAAGGAGAATGCTGAGTTTGAAAAGGTATGAAATGAAAAAAACAACATAATACCATAAGTTATTACAATATTATGATAACAATCTCTAATATAAGCATTTTTTTTGCTCATAGCAAAGTGACTGTAATGTCAAGAGTTCCATACTATTCCCTAGTTTCTGGCTAATTTCAAAAATTGTGTTTTGAGAGGCAGAACTTAAATGCATGCTACCAGAACAGTGAAATATTAAAGTGAACCTACAACCATTATATTTAAATTAAAAATTGTTTGTCCTAACTTAACTTAAATCTTAACTTATAAAATAATTATCTTTTTATGCATCTGTAAAAAAAATCTCTAATATTAATTGTATTTCATATATTATAATTAATAATAGAGGCCAGGCATGCGCAGGGGCACAAGTGTATGACTGTAAATGCAGCTGGGATTGTGGGTTCAACTCCACTTCGAAGCAATGAAATATTTACTTAAAATTTATATTTTCATTTGTTTGCTGTGGTGTCGGCAAAGCGCGACGTTGTGTTCCACCACTCAATTCAGAATTCGGCTGAAATTGGAGAATTAACTAGTTTTTGCCTACCCTCCTATATATGGGATACAGTATAAATTATTTAATTAATAATTATAAGTAATTTTATAAATTAAATATTGTAAAATAATATATTTATTTCATAATAGGTGATCCTAGAAGATGTTAAGATGTTAGAAATCAAGCCTGACTTATTTACTCATACATCTCAATATTTTGACCTGATGCTTGAACTTTGTGAGAAACTCATTAAAGAGGGCAAAGCGTTTGTTGATGATACTCCCGCTGAGCAGATGAAAGCTGAAAGAGAGCAAAAAGAAGAAAGCAAGAATAGAAATAACTGTATGTAATATTTTAAAAAAATATTAGAAATAATTGCTTTTGAACCATACTATTGTGGTTTTTTAAAATTTTGTTTTTTTTTTATAGTGGCGGAATTCAATGCCCGCAAGTTGTCATCAGCAACAGAGCGAAGAGATGAAAATATTTCATTTCTTCAAGTGGAAATTGAACCCACAATACACCACATGCTTGTGTCCCTGTGCTATAACTGGCCTCTGCATGTATTTCTTTAAAAAATATAAAATTTGAATGAGACTTGTGGTTATATGTGAGAATGAATGTGGTTCTGTTTGACGAATTTTCAATATTCATGTAATTGTTTTATATTAATATTGAAAACAAAAATATCCATAAGTAATGCTACTATAGTAATTTCACTTTTAAACTTTATTTAATATTTTTACATATTGCAGCTGTAGAAAAGAATCTCCAGTTATGGGAAGAGATGAAAAAGGGCAGTGATGTTGGTATACAAAATTGTGTCAGAGCTAAAATTGATATGCAGTCACCCAACGGATGCTTGAGAGATCCCACGATATACAGGTGCAAGCCTGAGTCTCATCCAAGAACTGGGAATAAATATAAGTATGTATAATATTTAACTTTTTCTCTATTTAAACAAATTTTTCACGTGAAGTGTAGTGTTGCATTCTTTCAGTCAAAATGCAATGCTTCAAATTAGAAAGGGAAGTAAGGAAATGAACGAATGCCACCTGGCATTTGCAGGATAATGAGTGAAGCTAAAAAAAATAGTCCTTACAGCTTAATATAGAGGTGTTATCATTTAATATCTTCAACAATGATTTCAATTATTTTTTTATTAATCATAGCAAATCTATTTTGGTAAAAATAGTTTATAACATGGTTATAATATTTTACTCACATATAATATTTACTTCCAGAGTATATCCAACATATGATTTTGCCTGTCCCATAGTTGATTCTATTGAAGGTGTGACCCATGTTTTACGAACCATGGAATATCATGACAGGGACCCTCAGTTCTACTGGTTTATAGATGCTTTGGGATTGAGGAAACCATACATTTGGGAGTACAGCAGGTTATTATACTTTTAATATACAGTTGAAACTTGATCAACTGGTCTAATTGTTGTCGTTAGTCATTTGGATAATGGAAAATCCGGATAATCGAATCTATAAAGAAGAGCTTGTGTAGGACAACATTATTATACTCGTATGTCTATTAATAGCGACAAGTACATATCAACGAAAATCAACAGTTTATTAAGAAATTATTAACATTTTCCAACATACGACTTACACATATAAATTACGTACGCATTTACGTACATAAGAAAGTTTTTCTTATGTTTCATTTGTAGTAGGTTGTATAAAATAATGCGGTTAATAACTGCGGTTGATAGTCCGGATAATTGCGAATCCTAATAACTGAGGGCCGGATAATCGAGTCTACTGTAATGGAATTTGTTTTTAAGGTTATGCATCAAATTTATAGACGTGGCGTAAGGGCCCAAGCGTGTGAATATAAACGCGAGAGTATGGGTTCGGTATCCATTTGAGGAAATGAAATATGTAATATTTTCAATACTCCACGCTGGTCTCCAGGTTTCTCTCGACTTCCCCTTCCCCTAGGTTTCCCTCAACACTGCACTTTCGTGCAGTGTTGAGTTCCGCCATTCAACACGCAATGTTCATCGTTTATTTTAAAACGCCTTAAAACTAAGTTCCCTCTACCTACCCTGCGTGGGATAGCGTGAAACTAAGAAAACAACAAATAATTTTTATTATACAATGCTATAAAATAATATTAAGATTCGTAATATTATTTTATAACATTGTATAATAAAATTCATATATTCATATTCGTATAATAGAATATATAAATATATAATAGAATTCGTAATATTTTGTATATTTGAAGATTAAATTATAAAAATTATTAATTCTTTCTTTTATAATATATGCTGCTTCATTTTTATTTGAATTAAATGTATTGTTAAATAAATTTATTGTTTACTGTTATAGACTGAGTATGACTAACACGGTGCTTTCGAAGAGGAAGCTAACTTGGTTCGTCGAGCAAGGTCATGTCGATGGATGGTAAATAAGATTTTGAATTACATTAATAAAATATATTATATATATGTAGCACAATAAACCATTTTAATTAGCGGGATTTGAACCTGCAATGTCACAGCATGTGATTGTAAACGGTTGTGGGTTCGATTCCACTCATTAAATATTTTCATTTCTTTGCTTTGGTAAAATTCCAAGCGTACCGTTTAATTCCGCCACTCAACGCGCAGTGCTTCGAAGATTCAAGCTGAAAGTGGCGAACGGAGAATCTTAACACTAGATTCCTTCTGCCTACCCTTTTGCCATAAACCATATTCTTGCAGGGACGACCCCCGCATGCCCACAGTTCGCGGTGTTCTACGCCGCGGCATGACCGTGGAGGGTCTCCGCCAGTTTATACAGGCGCAGGGCTCCAGTCGCTCCGTCGTCTTTATGGAGTGGGACAAGATATGGGCTATTAATAAGAAGGTACCATTTTTTAAAAATATTTAGGGCCAATTTCACCACTGGCTGATAAAGTCCCGGACAGCCTTATCGTAATTTTAGTTTCAGTAGATACAGATTTGACACATGCATTTTATTATGATATAGTTATTTGTAATTTAAAAATGTTACAAATCATATGAATTGTTACCTACTATTATCGTACATTACTGAGAAAATAATTCTTGAAAGTGAAATTCATTATTAGATTACTATCCGAAACCTTATTCGCCCTAAGTAAAATAAGTAGAAAACAATGAATACATAGTTCAATATCCACGTGGAGTTAGTAAAATTAGGAAAGATAATTGTTTTTAAGATATATAAGAAGAAAACTTTTGGCAACGTTTGAAAATCAAAATTTTCTTTATTCAGTTAGGCCATTACAAGTACTTTTGAATTGTCTATTTACATTGAAAATTCAGTAGCGTCAGTCCTAATGGGAGCCATAAGATAAGAATTCAGATTCTGCTCAAAAGAGTCGGCGAGATACACTTTTTTGCAATCTTGAAAGCTAATTTAATAGAAGTGTGGTTAGATACACTGATATATATAATTATATTCAGTAAAAGAAATTATTCAAGCCAGCCATGGAGCAGGGGCACAAGGGTGTGATTGTAAACGCAATAGGTTGTGGGTTGCATTGCCACTCGAAGAAATTAAATATTTAATATTTCCATTTATTTGCTCTGGCGCGGTGAAGAGTTTCGCCACTCAACATACAATGCTTCCAGAAATAGGCGAAGAATGGGAAATGGAATGTTTTAACACTGGGTTCCCTTTGCCCATCCTACTGGGTTTGACTGTGTGTGCAGCGTGAAGCTAAAAAAATATTTAAAAAATCAAATGTAAAAAATTACGATTAGGAAATAAAAATAAGGTGTTTTCGATGTATAATAATTATATTCCGTCAAGTAATGTCATTGGAAGTTTTTTAATGTAATATTCAATTATCTATACTAAAAAAATTCTTCAACTATTATGTTCATCAAACAATTTTTTTTTAACGTTACAATCTACAACAGGTCCACTGTACTTGCCCGGGCCGTCTTGGTCATATTCGATGTGAC
>JBAIZZ010000871.1:0-10780 GCA_037355905.1 Heliconius aoede | reverse complement strand
TCCTATTCAAACGGCCAACAACAAAACATTGAAATTCGGGTCTGTGTTGTATAACTAAACATAGATTGGAAAGTTTTTGTTTCTATCGCGCGTACGGCGGAAAATCGATAACATCGCTTATTGCGAATGCATCCATCAATGTGTTTCTTGTAGAGTTAATTATGCATGAGAGCTATAGAATGTATTGAATTATTACTACGGATAGGATAAAATACATTTTTATGCTATAATATTTTTTGCATAAATGGATTAAGCGTTTTTTTTACCTTCACGCCTTATCTCACAAATAGCAAAGGGAACCTGGTAGAGGCATTGCGTGTTGAGTGGCGGAACTCAACGCCGTTTTGCATCGGTTCCAGAGCAAGGAAATAAAAAAATTGATAAATTTAAGATCGTGGTCGGTGTACTATATAGTTTTTAGTTAGTTACTAATAACATTTAGTCATAGATTCGTTAAAAACAAAAAAATGTTACGTAAAATTTGCGTTAACCTCATATTTAATCAGAATAAAATTAATTATTATTTTATAATAAATTATTATTTTATAATTATTTATTTTATTACTAGTGAATTTAACTAGATAATTTATAAATTAAAAAAAAAATTAATAAATTATCTAGTTAAATTCAATTAAATTGAAACATATAAAATATCCATACAATTTTTATACATTAAAGATTTGAAAGAGAAATACTGAACAATAGAATAAATGAGTAAATATTGGAAGTTTCGATTATTTTCAAAAAGTGCCTACTTCAGCATCATCAGCAATTTCGAAATATTTCCAATTGAGATCTTTAGAAATCAATGAATTTCGTTCAATGAAAGGAAAGATATGAGAAGAAAATAAATATGAAATAAATATGAAATATGTTTTAAGTTTATATTTGTTAGTTTTGTATTTCAAAGACTTACTTTTCATCCATATTTTACTTGCAGATTTTGACCTTTTTAATACACAACACATATATTTTATTTTTATTTATTCAGCATACACACGAAAACTCTCACTGTACATTTATTGTAAAGTTTTTGTTCTAAAGGTAAAAGGTATTCAACAAATCACTCTTTAATAGTAAAACGGCACACCCAACTCTTATCTCGTTACATTTCAAAATGATAACACGGACGCTTGTAGATAAAGAATAAGTTAGTGTCACATGGACTTCAATATTTACAGGTTCCAAGTAGGGATAAGGATAATTTTCAAATAATTTTTATCAAGATAAAAATTAACTATTTTAAATTATAATAAACTATATTTTTTTAGCTTCACATATTATTCGTAGCGGGATAGCCAGAGAGAACGGAGTATCACGCGATACGGTATACTCTGTATACTTCTTTCACCTTGATAATGTCATCAACCTCTTCATACATACCTTCTGGTAGGTCGTCATACTTATTTAAGGTGACCTTCCTTCAGTATCATCGGTACTGTGTTCACTACAATCAACCAAGGTCTCCCACTGTCCAAGCCACCTGGACACGTTCTTCTTGATTCTTACATGACATCCTCATTCTGTGTAATTATCTCCTCATTGCGGATTCGGTCAACGTAGTTGACTCCACATATCCTACCGAGAGCACATGTCCACGTCGTGTTTTCATTCTACTTCTGTAATATCCACGTTCGCTGCCGTACAGCAGCATCAGTACCAGGTGTACGGCCAAATGTGTAGCTATGCTAACATCTTGATGTCTTATCAATACAGTTAAGGATCTTTAATGCTATTATCTGCAACCATACGCCTTTCCATATACACAACAATTGATTTATGTTAGAATAAATATGAAATAAATTAACATTATTTGAGAGTATAAAAATTAACATCATCGTCAATGAGACGACTAAAGAACGTCCAAATGTATCCAAGATTTTAGTTATAGATATACAAGATATTAGTTATAGATATTTATGTATCAAAGTTCATATTTCAAGTATCGTGTAAAAAGCGAATAAATAAAGAGTCATAATGGATTCATATGACTATTTTTCTTTGAACATATATTTAACTTTAAAAATAAGAGGAGATTCATTTAGTATATACATACATACATACATACATACATACATACATACATACATTCATTTAGTAAACCTTCATAATGCAGAATCCTATAAGTTTATGGTCTACAACATGTACTATGCAATTACTAACTCGTCACGAGTTACGTCTTGCGTATACAAAAATATTATTTTACTTGTATACACAAATAATAACAAGAAATTAAACTCCACATATTAACTCCACTAATTAAATTATTTCGTCAATATGTAAATAATCACAAAAATATAACTTAATAATATATTATATAGATAGTTTATATTAATTATACGGTTCTTCTACTAGTATGTTAAAAAACCATAGATTCATAGTAGGTAAGCTCGATCTTTGGTCGGCATTCATGCAGTCATCAATCAAACGTTATCAATTCCACTCACGAAATATTAGCCAATTACAATCCCCGCCCTTTGCCCAGCGGCACGTCGCTACATTAAACCCTTTTATTAGTCGTAATTTAGTATGATCTACTGTTTTGGTGTAATTTGTAAGAAAAATTCATTTCGCTCATGAATCTAGATCATACTGAGCTGATCATCTTGACCTTCGGAGCCACAGTGTCAAAGATACTGGAGGAAGGTCTCGTAAAAAGCATGAGGAACCCCCGGAGGGCATCTATGAAGAGGCTGGTGACAGTGGGCGAGGCTAAAACGGTATGCAGAAACGTCTCTGAGTACCCTGCAGGGATACAGCGTGAAGCGAAATAAGTAAGTAATGTAGATTATTATTACTGCAATCAAGTACCCTTCACCGAGGGTAAACATTGATTTGTTTGTTTTCTTTTTCATAGTAACGCAGTATGTGTGTATGAAGTGCCTGTACTCACCAGTCATGAGGGGGCTGGTTCCGACGTCGAGCTTGCACACAACAAGGTGGCTCCTGCGGCTCGCACGGCAGCTGCAATGCGGGAGGCGGCGGCGGCGGCGGCGTGCACGCCAGCCGCCGCACGTAGTCCACGTAGCGTGCCGGCGGCGGCGAGGCGGGCCCGCAGCACGCGCGATGCGCGGGAGCTGGCGGTGGTCGGCACGCCAGCCCGCAGTAACCGGGCGGCGGAGCGCGCGCGGGCGCGAGAGCAGGCGTGGGCGGGCGCGGCACGTACCGCTCCACGGGCACGTGCGCCGCAGGCGGCACGTAGCGCGGCCGGCGCGCGCGCTCCGCCTCGCGCCGCCGCGGCGAGGCCGAGAAGCGGTCCGGCAGCGGCGCCGGCGGCGGCGGGCTGAGCCGCTCCGGCGGCGCCACGCTGAACGCGCCCACCGCCGGGAAGCGCTCGCACGGGGAGCGCGCGTACTCCTCGCCCATGGTCAGCCGGCGCCGCCACCGCCCGCGCTCACATGCCCCTCACGCAGGCCCGTCCGCATTCACACCGAGGGCGCCATGGCGATCGATAGCGGCGCCGCGGAGCGCCTCAGGGAGTCGCCGTCGCCAAGGACGGGGCGCGACACATCTTCCGTTGCCCGTTACGTGGTTGGGGAGCCTTCGTTTAAGCTCTTACACTGGGGCGAGGCGAAACTCTGTCCTCGAGCAAGATGGCCGCTCTCGTCATGTCCGCGTTCGGCGCGCCTGCGCTAATATCACTTTCCAATGTTTATTTTCACTCTACTCGCATTCGTTTCGAATGTTTTAACACAAAACGTTTTCTTTAGGAGAGTCCGTTTCACAAAGGAGCAAATGATCAATCAAGTTATCGTGTCACAGCCCTAGAGGTCGTCAGAGGAGGTGTCACCGTGAGACCGAGAGACATGCGTCGCGCGGCGCTCTGTGCCGAGCGACGGCGGGCGGGCGGCAGTGCGCCTGTGCGCGGTGCGCGGCGACGTCAGGCCGGTGCGCGTATCGACGTCGCGGCAGCGGCCCGCTGCTACCTTCACTTCTTATGAACAAAAATACTGAATTCCCAATAAGCCTCCGACGGACACATGTAATCCTATTTAATTGAACACCTACAGATTCGACTTTTTAACTCATTAGTAAATAGAAATTTTAGTATTCAGTTCAATAAATATAATGCTATAGACAGAAATTGTAGTATATTTTTAGGGTTCCGTATCTCGAAAGATAAAAAAGGAGCCTATATATATATATATAAGCGATATAACATCGCTTTTTTTGTCCGCCTGTCAAGACCATTTATCTCATGATTACTTGAAGATATTAAAAGTTGAGCAGCTCAAGAACAACAAGGCACCTCTTAAGAGCTGGTGGGCGTATTGTCCTGGAGCAGCTCCGAGAGATGGTTTGAACCGTCTTAAACATGAGTACAACAAAAAAGGCGATAAAACGCGCCTCAAGAACTACAGACCGATAACACTTCTGAGCCATGTCTACAAGCTGTTCTCAAGAGTCATATCGAATCAGCTGTCCAAATTCAGGATGTCCAGACACAACCAATCCCTCTGAAGAGCAGAGTAAGACACGGAAATGTAATATCTCCGAAACTGTTTATTAACGCTTAAGAGGATGTATTCAAAACACTGGACTGGAGTGAACAGGGCATCAACATCAACGGAGAATACATTTCACACCTTCGATTTGCTGACGACATAATTATAATGGCCAATTCGCTGCATGAGTTATCAGAAATGCTGCAAGGTCTAAGTGTTTCTTCCAGACGGGTGGGTCTAGGAATGAACTTGGAGACTATGGTCATGTTCAATTTATTTGTAGACGCAGTTATCGTCGATAATGTTAGCATCGAAGTTATTCAGGAATACATCTACCTTGGCCAGACTTTACAACTGGGTAGGAACAACTTCGACAGAGGCTGACAGAAGAATACGATTGGGTTGGGCAGCGTACGGAAAACTTCAATGCCAACGCCACTACCTCAATGCCTGAAATTATCATAATATAGTACAGGGAAACTAAATATATAAATGTATTATATATTTCAATTTGATATAAATTAAAGAACAAACGCTTCTAAGCTCTTGCCTATTATCCTAACTAATCTTAATTAAGAACGGCACTCTTATATGTTCACTTTGTTGTCCATCTACCCGTTGAGATTGCGTGGAGGTATCAACGTAAAATTCATATCGACTATTTAGGTGATGTTCTTAAGAAACGTAGAAAAAAATCAAGATGCCAAGACAAATCAGATCAGACAAAGATACGCCCTTCTTTCATAAATTTTCCTGCATTTTCAACTGGCTTCTGTAAGAAAGGGACTTGATTTTCTATAACATACTAGTTTATCTACCAAGAATTTGCACGATACTTAAATTATTAAAATTAATATTTTAAAGTTTACTGTTCGCAAATAGCACGTATACTAAGTTATTTATATACATAAGTGAAACAAATAAATTTTATAAGTAATCACAATATAATTTTATCAACAAGTAAAGTAACAGGAAAATAAACCCTAACACATCCATACACTCAAATCGGATATAAATCTGAGATATGTCTCGTACTATGGACCTACTCGTCTATAAAAGGAATATACGCTTATACAACAGGATACGCTGTAAGTAATGCAACAGGATATAGTAAGCAGAAAATAGCATCTTATAGATGTTGTCGACACCTACACTATACATGTATGAAGGAGATAAAATATGTGTATGGCCTTTAAATATTTATATTTCAGTACAAGTTAAGCGTGTGACTGTAACTCCAACAGGCTATGGATTTGATTCCCACTCGAGGAATTCTGGGGTAGAGACAAAGCGTGGAGTTGAGTTCCGCCACTCAAAACACAATGTTACATGAGTTGGCGGGTAATGGGTTATGCAGTATCTTAGCCTAGGTGCCTAGGTTCCCGAGTTAGTATGTATAACAAATCGGGGGATAAAATTGTAAAACTAATTAATTAAGTATATAATTAATTGTAAGCGCGACGGTTGCGAATTCGTTTCAAACTCGGGGAAAATGAATTATTAGTTCTTAATAATATAATTTCTTTTTAGGGTTCCATACCGTTTAAGAAAAGGAGGAAAGGAACAAGTTGAAATTCATATTGGGCATAATAATATATCTACGGCCGGATTATTTCATAAAAAAAAATGTATTTCTACATATACTTAAAGAAAAGATATGGCCGTTTACGTAGCAAAAACACATACTTCGACACTATAGAGGGAATCGAAATTAATTTGGCAATTATCATATATAGAGGTAGTATTCGTTCAGGAAGAAATTTGAAAACTATACATTTGTGATTAAATCCTACAAAATAATAGCCTTAAATAGTAAGAAAACACGTATTTCGACACTTTAAATGGAATAAAAATTAATAGAACACTTCCCGTTTACAGATAGTACTTATTTAGGAAAATATCTGATAAATTAAAGCCTTAAAAAATTTGGTATTAAAGCCGCTAGTTCAAGTGACGTATCAGATTAAAGGGCTCTGGCTAAGCTAATGGCAACGCGCCGAATTGAGTTACACCACTCAACTCGCAAGACCATCAGAAATCTGGAAAGTGGAGGATGGAATATCATAATATTAGGTTCCCTCTACCTATCCTTCTCTATGCGGGATACAGCGTGAAGCTAAAAAAGAAGATTAACACGTATTCACTAATACAAATATAAGAACACATTTTTGTGAAGAAGAATACACAAGAAGAGCACCATGTTCGCTCACTTAACTCATCAGACCGACAAAAATAACAACAAGGTCTACGTGTACACAAGTATCTGTCTCATACCGATAGATATTGGATACAGACAGATATTGAACAATATTTTCACTATATATAATCTAAAATAGATCATAATTCTTGTCCAGTTCAGTTGTCAGTCAGGGCGCAGAGGGATAAACGTAAGCGTGACAGGTTGTGGGTTCGATTCCGATTGAAAATATTTAATATTTGCATTTCTTTGCTCTATGCTCGTCACTCAACGTGCAATGCCTCCATAATTCGGCACAAAGTGGGGAACGGAGTGTCTCAACAATAGACATCCCTCTGCCTACGCTGCTACAAATATTCAAAATATATTCAAAATTCCACAACGGTACTTAAAAAATAAGTCTCAATATATCTTCTTTTACATTTATTTCTTTCATGCGAGCATGATAATATTTTTTTGTATCAAATATTATAACGAGGACTCACTTGGCAAGTGTATAACTAGAGACCCAGCTGTAATGATACATTTTTGGTAGAGAATCAATGCGAAATGGAACATCCCCGGGGGCTTGTAAAACCCTAACAGGGTTTGGTTCAATCACGCACGCTCGCTGTACCCATTATTATACTGACATTTACCCCAATTGAAAGGGGGAGCCCCGTTCACTAAATTTGCTACAAACTTCTCGTCTACAAAGAACATTCGTCGATTAGCATACGCTTAATAATTCAAACTAAAAGCTTTTGTTATAGTTTCTATAACGATATTACAAACGTGGCTGCCATTGCAATAATTTCGTAAGTAAATAGAACCAAATTAATTAAGTAGCACGCTGTATCCCGCACACAGCAATGTTGGCAGAGGGAAGACTAGGTTCTTAAGACACTCTGTTTCTTGTTGAGTTTTTTTTGAGCGGATTTTAAGCAGCAGGATTTCACATGGGGATTGAACCCACAACATATTACAGTCACACTTAGCCGTGCAGCGCCACGACTGGCCTCAACATCCTCATCTAGTTTGTAATATGTTCAATAAATATTTAATATTTTAATTTCCTCGATCTGGTAACGAGGTAAAGCATGGATCTGAGTACCGACATGATACTCAACACGCATCGCCTTTAGAATTGGACGGAAAGTGGGTAACGGAAATGCCTTAATGGGATCAAAGTGCCGTAGTGGTATATATCCAGTTTCCATCTGCCTACTCTATGCTATTTGCGAGATGCAGGGAGAATATAAAAAAAATATATAATTAAATTAGTATTTTACTACACAAATAATAATTATTATTATGATACAAATAAAAACAAACCTTTCACGTGTCCTATAAAAAACTAATTCTCCATGAAGTTGTCTAACAGTGAATCAGCCCGACAGCGGCAGCGTGGCAGCGTGGCACGACAATCAAATAAGAGTTAATGAACGTGACACGTGAACGAACCAGTTACCCTCGTCCTCGTAGCAATTTATATTAGATTAGAACTTACTTTTTATTTTCTTTATTGAGCATGCTAATTAGAATTTTACTTTTTTATATTTTTTCAAATTTTTTTTTTTTTTATATTTCTTTCATAAATTATTTTAAAAACTTAAGTGAAAACTGAATTGTAGAAAATATTTTAACAACTTGAATATGAGGAAAATTAGATTATCATTTTATTATAAATGAAATTATTTATATTTCAGTTACTACTATTAAAAATTTTTTAGTTCTTGAGTCGGTGCCAACGTGTGTGTTTTTGTTTAGGGGTTTGTTCCATCTATTTAGTAGTAATCCATCCATAGAGCTGTATGCATAGAGCGAAACACTGTGCGATTCTTCGCAATAAATTTTAGTATTTCTATTTTCTAATAGAAATACTAAAATTTCCTATATAAATTTCATGGGTATCTAAGTAAACCAATACAATGTATTATTTATCAAAATATTTGTCAAATTATTGAGTACTGATATTCTCCATGTATTATTTTTTTTATGCTTTTCACCACAGAACATTCGACTGCGGAGACCGATATTGATTATTCTTTTTTTATTTGAAAGCTGATGCTCTCTGTGCGATATCATTTTAATTGAGACCAGTTCTGACCACCAGTTTTGCCGTTCATGAGAAATAAATTAAACAAATTATTTAATAATATACGTACATGTATTTCAAAGAAAATTATTAACCATAGAAAAATAATGTTGAAATGTAATGTTAGCATCTTCGAAACCATTACCCAATTAGGCGTAGCGGGGTACAGCCGAACGAACGCAGACACCTGTCATCTAATCTCATTATGTTCCCCCTATTGGCGGCACACGATCCTAAATGTCGACTTGTGTAAAAATTCTATATCCATTTTAATAATATTTCACATTATATACTTCTAATAATCACGGTGCTATAATTAAATAATAATTTTATAATGTATATTGTATATGCTACTCCAATAAAACAATTATTTTGTAGCAATTTTTTAACTATTTTTTAAAATACGTTATATTGATATAGCTATTTATCTACTTATGACTCGTTTTCAATAAAAAATACATTGAATTTTTAGGGAATTTGCCAGAATACAATCAACGATTAGGATATTACGTTATGACTTTTTATATATTTTATTGTATTTGCTTCAAAAAACATATTCGAAAAAAATATTATCTGTAACAATTTCAAGATTATTACAATAATATTTTTTCATATATCTTTGTTCAATAGAAAATAAAAACAATATAAGAAATATTTGTCATCTAAAAACTACTAAACTAGAAAATGCGCCACATCGTTCCTTGTAAACTCATAACCTAGTAAAACACTAACTCTGTTTCACTAGGAGATACGTCCCGGGGATCTGTAATAGATCTACATAATACACAAACGTCTAAATCAAATTTTGGTTACTTCAGACAGAGTGCAGTACTTACATTGCATAATTTTGTATCACCTACATACTGATATAACTTGTTAAGTAATAACAGTATGAGATACATGAAATGTAGTAATAATAATATGAAAAGCAAATAAATACCTCAAAAGGCACATCGTGGTGCAGGGGCCCGATCATGCTAGATGTGGGTTCGATTCCTACTCGAGAAAATGACATATTTAATATTTTCATTCCCTCGATCTGGTAACGTAGCAATTGGACACAGCGTTGAGTTCTGTCACACAATGTTACTAATAAATACTATAATAATATGCAAAATAATAATACGCAATTTAGAGGTGTAATCATTCATAATCGCTATATTTAAAAATTCTAAAACTGAACAAAAAAAATTGTGGAAAGATAATCTAATATTACCCTTTTACACATATGCATCTCACTGAAATTTTAGCTTTTTCCATTTTCCTCATCCAACTTTCTAATAGAGGATTTTTCCTCGGTTGGCTCAATTTGGCTTTATCTCATTGAGACATAACTCAGGTCAGTTCACACTTTATTTCTTTCTGTTTGAAGCTAGCTATAATATTATATTATAATATTAATACTATATTATATAGAAAAACTAAGCCATCAAATATGTATCTCGTAAAAAAGATAGAAGCCCAGCTGTGAGGTATCATAAAGGGTATTCAATAAAACTTCACGTGTATGAGAAAACAGATTAATTTTAATTTTTCCTATATGTAGGTACAGAGTTAGATGTGTACAGTACTAAGTGGGTGAACCACTATTATTTATATATGTATAAAATACCTAATATATTTAAATCTAAATAACTATTTATAAAAACTCTTATTATGAGAAAAAAGAGATACCTTAAAATATACATGCTTAATCTATTCACTGTTGACATATAATAAATAAATAAATAAATAATAAATGTATAACCGTTTTCAAAAAATAAAAAATCTATTATCGAAATGTTGTGTTGTAATTGTTATAATTATAACTTGCTGATTCCGATAAATTTCGCGGCTGTGAGCCAGGACAGTCATCCCAGAGCCACCACATCGTGACCAAGACCTCCACATTGATCAACAATAATGAAATGAGAGGAATTGTCATTTTACTGATGAGTAATTTGATACCGCCCTTCGCCACCATTAACGGTTTGAGAACACCATCTATAAGGACCTCCTTAAAGCCCTTCATTAATAAGTTATTAGATCCGGAGCTTAATAGAGTCAATATCAATCCCATGA
>JBAIZZ010000870.1:0-10806 GCA_037355905.1 Heliconius aoede | reverse complement strand
AGAAAAAAATATTCTTATGCATGTGCTTATTAATATCATCCATGTATGTTAAATATGTATTTAAATACTACCAAAATAAATAAAAAAATATTACAAACTGCATATATTTATATATTATTATTATCTTTTTTCATCTGTATATTATTATTTTAATCTTAACACAATAAGTTTTGACGCAATGCCAACTCATCAGCTTTGATGTGTCGTATCTCTTTGAAGGTTTTACCTTTTTTATCGCATATGTTTGGGATAATCGAATAATCCATTACTCCAAATGCCTCATACCCATTTCCTCATTCATTCCTCTCACTTTTCATTCAATGATCACTTTATTAATCATTTCAGACATCTTCAAGTTCCCTATAGTGCGACTCTCCCAAGTTTTCTTATAACCCCATATTTCTGCAATCCAGGGCAAAGAGTATTTAAATATTTAATACACACAAAATGACACCAAGAGGAGGCAGGCTCGTTCCCTGCGGCGGTGCGGTGCGGACTCACCGGAGGCTTGCAACTCAAGCACGGCGACGTGCTCGAGTCGCACATTGAGGAACATGGCGACTTCCTCGAGCGCCGCGAATCTCAGCGCCGCCTGCTCGTAGTTGCTGCACGTCGTCTGCACGAGCACCCTTCTGCGGGGACCTTCCTCGTGGGCGACCCTATATCAAACAAAAACTAAATATACATTTTGTTATTTAACCTTTGTAAAATGTTATTCCACGCTTAAGAAAGAAAACTACTGATGTGTATACTTGGACATATAGCAGTTAAATTCAGGACGGCCGCGACGCCGACCATATCGTAAAAAGATAATATTATAAATTGGATACCTGTATTGAGAATGATATAAGGACCCCAATCGATGGTATATCATAGCGGCTCTGAATTGATACAAATATTGCCTCGGTCCAGGACTAAGGAGGCAATACTTGAGTGCATGCCTTAAAGCATCCGCCACTTCTGATATTTCCTAAAAAAAGTATATTTTATAATATATTATATATATATTTTTGGTTAACTTCAATATCAAGTAAACAAATCTAAGCAAGACTGACAAAAAATATTATAAGAACATATTTCATAATTTCATATGCAAAATCAAAGTACCTACTCATAATTTAAGTAACCAGAGCAAGTAAATAAAAATAAATCATCCAGATTGAAGAGGAGTAAATATATTAAAATTATTTTCATTTCCTGGTTAACAAAACGCGGTGTTAAGTTCCACCGTTCAATGTCCCGATAAAATGTTTTTTTATGTTATAACGACACAATGTTACGCTACGTAGAATCTATACATAAATGCAGTGCTAGAGCTCACATCAGCGTACACCATCGGATAATCCTGCATCAACACAGCCCGGGTATACAAGTGACAGGACAATTCCCAAGAAACAAGTTCCCATATTGAGGTTGAACCACAACTGTCACGCGGTCCCAATCGTTTAAGAGCAGTGAAATAAAGCTCCTCTGCTTCACTGTATAGACGCCGTTTCTTCGCACTTCAGGGTAAATGAAAAAGAAAAAACATATGTATAGAAGGTGGAAGCGTCAGGGCTCCTTTTATGGGAGCATCACATAGGGAAAACTATTTCATACCTAAAAAAAAATATTAAGATATGTCAACAGTGTAGACGTAGACGTGTGACGCAGCTACGAATAGATACCAATAATCAATGCCTGCATGAGTCGTTCTTGGCAAATGGCGTTTAATTTTACAACGATAATTTTATTTATTTATTTGTTTGAAAATATCACTTTTTCATTTTGGGCAAAATCTCTTTTGCCCAAAATGAAAAAGAAGTTAGAATTGTGGTTTCATTTAAAGTGGCGATGACAAAAACACAATATAGTTGAAAGTATTTATGAAATAACCATTAAATTTTAAGATATATACAAATCTCCTCTTTTACTATAAAGAGGGCATTTCTCCGCATCTTGCGGGAAAACTTTCAATTGCTACAATATTTTTACTATCATTATAACTCAACAAAATACTCACTTAAAAAAACTGCCTTGATCGCAATGCGCTATGAATCTCATATATCTTGCTTTATTGCAGAACAGTAGAGCCAAGTTATGTATGTCTTTGATATCCTCAAATATTGACGTAGCCTCTTCCAAGAACTCCAACGAGCGGCGGGATAGAGACATGAAGTGTTTCATAAGGAACTTAGATTTTGGTGCTCTTTGGTCTTGCTCTTCGGCGTACGTCGTGTAAACTTCTGTATAGACAATTTGTTTAGGTCAATATAATTTTTTTTGGATTTTCTTTGTAATCATAAAAATAATGCTTTATAAGAGAAAATAATTATTGAGCAATTTGCGCACTAATACTATATCAACAATTCCAGTTGGAGGATTTAGTAAAATTATATTATATGTAAAAGTCAAAGCGGGAGTTGCTAAGTACGCAATATCTTTACATTTAACAGAAACTTAGAAAACACATAGCAGAGTATACTAAAAAGAGAGCAATCAATTTTGAAAGAGGGACGAGGCAGTTAGAACTTTCAGCTTAGTGATATGACACCCCGTTCCTCTCGCTCCATAGCGTGTTGTCTACAAGTATACTATTTAATGAAACCGCACTTACGCTGAGCATCATTCATGTATCTGACGGCCAAGTCGTTGCAGACGGACGCGCGTCGCCGCCGCAGCTCGTCCATGCGGTGTGCGGTGCCGGACGCACGCTGCGCCGCCAGTATGGCGTTACCGTAGTAGCTACAGGACGCCAGCATCGCCTCCAAATCGGTGGACGGGAAGATTATTGCTGTTAGACAAACATTTCAATATAATGGACTGAAGCGGACTGAAGTCGCGCACTTTCGTTGCCAGTAATGAAAATAATTTACTCCCCCAAATCCTAGATTCGATTCCGCCAAAATGGATCGAATCGAGAACAAACATCTTTACAGAAAGTCGTAAAGTTTTCAGATCAGATTCAATTTATTCATATTGGAATGGTTTTCTATTTTTTTAACAACAGTCAAATAGAATCAAAATATATGTGAATATGTGTTAATATTCCTTTTATAAGGTTCCTTTTATATATTCAATCAAATTAATCAATCAATCGTCCATTCAAAAACTCACCTATCTCAAACTCGTCTTCAGCAATACCGTCAGTCTCTTCCACCATGTCTTTCTCAATCTCAATCTTGATCTGAATATCAATGTCATGGTCCATTTCAAACTGTTTCCTATACTGTTCTAAACACGTATAACTTTGGCTTAATTGAAAGAAATTATCACCAACACGACCTATTAAACAACTAGCATCAACTACTCTACTTTTGATAATCATATTAGTTAATAATTTTTGACATTTATTCGCCATATTTATATATTTCAAGGAAAACCCATATTGCTCATGAGAATAACTATATTCCGCCAAAGTAACGTATGCCAGACATATTTTTTCATATAGCAACGTTTTTAAATGTAACTTCCAAGCAAAATTGTCATCTCTGCTCGGTTCGTGCCAAGTTGGTATAGTGTTTTTTTCTTTTCTAATCAAAATGGCATTTTTATCAACATTGGATTTGGTTTCGAATAAGTAATTTCCTCCTTTATCCATTTTCTTTTCTCGTTTCTTTCTTCTGCTTCTAGAAACATGTTCTTTTTGTCGTTTGAGGGGTTCATATTTCATTTTAATTGGTTCGTATGGGTTCGCCATTTTGGGATGTTGCTCCTCGTTTATGATTTGTTGTTTGAGGCGTTCACGTTTCTCTTCCTAATAAATAGAATTAACAGAAACTATATATCACAAAAAAGATACACAAAACATGATGGCACCCTACGCTAATTATTATTAATACATTCTCAATTTCCAGCTAACCTTAGATATAATTATTATATTCTATAATAATAAAATAGACAACATTCTACAAAATACCAATGCGTTCACAAAATTAACTTACTTGACTACTACAGACTCGCTTCGCAAATCGGTTCCATATTTAAATTAAACAATAGCATAATTTCTCACCGTGGACTTGTCAATAGTCAAATGGTGCAAGGCCTTCAGACCTTCGAGAGCGTGCTGCAAAGCTCGACCACAACGATTAGCAGGTTTAAGTCCAAGACCTTTGCCAGCATCTCTTTTTGTCTTCTCTCCCTTAAAAGAATTTTAATCAAACTAAACAAAAGAAAAATATTACTAGGATTTTTTTAAATATCTGATGCACACCTATTTTGACGTGTTTACGAATGTGTCTATATGTATGTCTGTGGTATCGTATCCCCGCAACGGATGAATGATATTAATTTCGGTTTTATTTATTTGAAAGGCGACTTTACAGAGGATGCTTGAAGATCATAAAGTTTTGTTGTTTTCTATTTGTTAATTTAATTAACGTTTCTAGCACATTCCAGATAAATTATTTTGTATTAAAATAATTTAAAATAAAATTAACAAACTGGCATACAATATTTTTTTTCCCTGAAACTATGAACTTACAGTACGCCGTGTTGAATTCCTATGCCCGATATCTCTTAAAGCTAAACCTCGTACTTGCAACGCCAACTCTTCGTCGGTATTGATCTCCTGGTCTACCTGACCCGCTTCCCCACCTTCTGCGTTGTCTTCATCCTTTTCACATTTGTCTTCCTGTCGATCAATCGCTTAGCTTAGTATATGAGTAACCAAGAAAATATATCAAGATTTTATAACATTATATTTTATTGCTTCCAAATATCTTAAGCGTAAACGTACGTAATTATATTACAGTCTATTTCATTGTAAATACCTTAATATATTTTTAAGATACAGTTTAAACACCACGTGTCCTATAGAATGTGCTTGGAGCTATAAATTATATGATCCTAACTAAACATGATTAGTTTATGTCCAGGTGCCATTATCAGATCAGCTCGATGAAATTATATTATTATTATACACGCTATAACGGCCAAGTGTTGTGATAATACATTTATTACTCTACTTACCTAGTTAAAAACTTACTTACTGTATTCAATTCAATTCAATTAAGTTCAAGTTCAATTTTATTAAAAAGTTCATAGTTACAAGTAAAAAAATCAAATTCTAAAGAAAATAAGTATTACATTCACTCCTCCATAAATTGCACATTGCTATAAAAATCGAAAATATCTTTATAGTCTTATTATAAGCAATATATATTTGAAGCCATACAAAGGTGAAATAAACAATAGTTAACAACATCCTATACAGTTTGTACATGTTTTGAAAGTAATAGGTTCCTACTGTTATTATTAGAGAGATCAATATTTTATTCGCGTAAAGCATGTTCAGATAACTAAATATATATAAATCTTATATAAGGTTTCGTTAAAAAGATTACCTACTCAAAATGGATATTATAACAGAATATCATTAACTACATTATTAACTACATTTCATCAAATATGACGCCTCTATCTTGGAAAACATACTACATTCGGCGTCTACAGTCGGCTGTAGTTCCAATATGCCACAATAACTTCTCGTTTATTACTAGTAGTGTAGTTAGTATTATCTCAGTACTGTGTCCACCAAACGTAGGTTATTTTTACTTACTAAAGTTCCATAGTCATATGGGCATCACTACCCATATGACATTGAAATTTTAGCAAATACTTCGCCATGCTGCACGTTGGGCCTAAAATAAAATGTTAAATTAACAATTTAGAATATTTTCCTCGGATGAATTCTGAGTATTTTTCTTCTGTCTCATGAAGATCCACCGACGATGGTCACCACTACATCTAATAATCAACAAAAGGGCCGAAACTAAACCATAGACCCTTTTGTTGATTATAGGACGTTATGGCGATAAGGGACTAGCGACTACCAAATACTCTTTAACACATAAAATGTGTATTTTAACTTGACAAAATCAACAACAATATAATTTAGCTTAATGTGAGAAGGCAATTTTTCTATAAAATAATCCTAAAGTAAGTGATTAATTACATACATGGTTTGTTTTCTAGCTTCTAGCAATATACTTAAAAAAAGACTTTAAATTTCTCTTATAACAATCTAAATAATTATAATGATGATGACCACCACAGCATCCTTTACTCCAAAGAAGGGTACAAAAAATTGGTATTAGACCCTTTTGTGGATTATAGGACGCTAAGACGATATAGTAAAACAACTATGTGATAGATGAGGTGCCTTAAAAAACTATTGTTACAGTATCTTTTACTTGATAAATGTTGCATTAAGGGGTTATCTCTAGTTAGAAAATTCGGTTTAATTTAGAATGAATTTAATTACGGTTGGTTTTATTTTGATCAAAGTTTCATATTGATCAAACGAAAATTGACATTACGATATACATAGTCCGGTGGAGAGGACCGAGCAAACAAAAAAAAGAGTTGAAATGATCTGGCTCAGTTCATCGCATTGTCAGTTGGATGCTGTCGCATTATATATACAGAAAACATATAATAATATCTATTATGTCTAATACACACCTTATATGCAGTATCAGTCATTATTTGGACTTCGTCGTCATCCTTGTCCGCGGCACAGTCCACGTCCGACGTGGAGTGCCGCGGGAACTCCGCATATTGACCGAAGTCTGATTCCTCTTCCGAATCCGAGCTTTCATCTGAAAGCAAGTGTCAAATATACAAAATGAAATAATATAATATTTATGAAGAAAAAAATAAGATAGTTTGCATAATGATAACATGAATTGCCAGTTATTATACTAACTACACAAAGTAAAGTAATCTAAGTAACATAGCCATTGTACTCGTAGACCACAACTCTTATGTAAAGTACCTTATTCAAATTTTAATTCAAAGGCCTATTCTAGCCGCTAGGGCAGAATGGTATAAATATCTTTATCTTCAGTTTCACGTATATAGTAGAGACTGAAGTCAGCACGTTCACCACTTTTCATTTAATAAAATATAAATATTATTTAGAGTAGAAACATTTATAGTATTTATAGTAGATTATTAGATGTTGAACATATTGTGTATAAGAAGTTATTCAGTAAATTTATATACATAAACATATGTAAGCCGCTAAGTTAAGCATAGACGCGACTATCAGAATAAATAATATAAATACGGGCGGGGTCGGGCGCTAAGGGAACCCATTATATCAATCACCACATCACATTATAAAAAGCATCAATTTCTATATCGAGCATGCGCACTAAAGACATTGCGCAAAATATTGCTAAAGCCGCCATCTTGGATGCGAGAGACATTTCGATCAACTTATCCAATTTTCTTGATATGAATTTTAAATGTGCTAGTTTTAGGTATAACAGTTTTTATTTGAATTTAATAACAGGCAAATGATTTAAATACTTTAAGAATGCAAATGACTTTAAGAATTGAAATTGTAGAGCAAAATGTTTGAAATAACAAAAAGCGTATGTATAAATAAATATATCTTCTTATTGACTCTATGAAGCTCTTCCAAAAACAAAGGTTTTTTAATTGAAGAAAATGACAAAATATTAAAAACACTTGTCTGATGACAATATAAAAACACCGGTATACATTTTCAAAGATCATTAAAATTAACGTACCTGTTAAATTCTAATTATCATATTAGCTTTAGACGCGACTATCAGACTCTCTGGTCACACGTCTAAGAATAATCGATGCGGGTAATTTACGCCTGCGCACGATTGACGTTACGCAAACTATGCACGTTGCAGGGTGTGGCACTAACTGACAGGGGATTTTAATGGCAAGCGCCACGCCCTTGGGCGTGGCACTAGTACCACTTTCTTTATCGAAAGCGAGGCTAATGCTGTCAGCCCTACTGCGACCCGCTTTCATTGCAACGCAGTGCGAGTGGGGAGGAAAAAGGGGACTTTGTCCCTGAGAAATTGCAAGCACTACGTGGCTGCTTGAAAGGCGATAAGGGCGTGATACTATCACCATTCAGTCGTACTACATTATATATTAATTTATACAATTTCTGTTCGTCGCTTAATACATGACACAAGTAAGATTTCAATAAATATATATTTATTATCATTTGTTTCAGCATTTTAATAAAATTTCATTTTTGTAGAAAAGAAAATTATCCTATAAAACTAAAACAAAACTATCCATTGTCTAATAGACTATTACAACCGCGCGACCAGAGTAAATGCATAGACACGGAGGAAATATATCCCTTTTTAAATACTAGACGAACTAAACGAACGAACACTATTCTTTATTCATAGTCTAAAATTATTACTTTAAGTACAATCCATAAAAAAATATTTAAAAGATTTGCTATTAACGTACCTGTTTATATAGTATGTACGCCTGTAGCTCCCTTTTACAGTTAATTGTTAACTTTTAAAAACATTTAATTAAATGTAGGTCGGTCGATCTTAACACCAACCAATGGGCTGGCAGACTAGTGGACTATCGATAGATATTGAAGCACGCGCCCAACAAGCGTTGCGCTGACTATACACATCAGTGTATATATTTTTAGGTTTTCTACGCCTTTTACTACTACTATAAGACCTACGTTTCTTTCTTAATCTAAAAGCAAGCAGATAGAAAATAATTGAGATAAAAGACATTTTAGACCTGCGCAGTACACAGCTGAAAGCTCGTAATGTAGCCATGCCCTGTATCCTGATTATTATTGTGGGTGCGATTTCAAAACTCTGAAGCTTCACATCATACACATCTATACTTATTTTAGCGAATCATTTATAAATATTGACAAAAAACATTTTAATTTAAACTTTTGTTCAAGAACTTCATATTCAAAAAACTTTACACATGCGTTACTACAAAAGCTAACCGGCAATCTAGAAAATTTCTTTGCAAGAAAATATGGGTGTTGGGCCATTCAAATTAACTACATATATAATCAGGTAATATAAATCCTTTTTAGATACAGTCACGTTTTATACGCCACTCTTTTTATTGATTTTATGCTAGTTAGCGTTATATAGAGCCAAAAACAAAAACTTGGACCTTAGCTTAACCTAGCATAGATAACTCCTCAGCCGACTCTTTAATTTAAACGTTTTAACTAATTTTCACAATGGACTTATCTCGTCTAGGATCAAGCGCTACTAACCCAACTAGGTGCTAGGTCTAGGCTATAGAAGAAATGATTATCTTCAGGTAATGTAATGCGCAGGGCATTACAGATGTGACCGATCTAAACAGGTATATTCTCCCTCTCGAGACTCTAAGTCCTTTCAGCCGATATAAAAGTGCGGAAGCGTATAACCGTATTTGACAACAGAATAATTTGAACAACAGTAGTGAATAATTTTAATAGAATCATTAGCTAAAAAGTATACCGCCCTACAACTTTTATCCATAAATTCTTGAAGAATTGTAAAATGTTGAAGTAGATTTAATAAAATTAACATACCATTTGAATCTCAATGTCGTTAGAAAAGATATTGAATTCTTCTTCTAATTATTTTATTTAATAGAGCAACGTTTTGACGAATTCTCACAATGAACCTGTGTCTAGGTTCAAGCGCGGCACTAGAATAGCTGGTTAGCGGCACTAGGTATAGGCTATAGAAGAATCGACTAATTTCACACCTGCGCTTTACAAACGTATATGTGGCGCAGTCGTCGGTTCTATATAGAGGTATATATTTCCTCTTCAGAGCCTGATAAAAAACAGCGGCGGTTTTATTTATATAATAGAATAATTCGGAAAGTAGTAGTGAATAGCAAGAATAAAATCATTACCTAAGAAGTATACAGCCCAGTAAAAGTATACCTTTTTACTAATTTTAATTTCCGAAATGTGTTTAATTTCAGCGAAAGCTTGATTTTTTTATACAGAAAAAAAATATAGGCGTAGCTATTAAAATTTACTACAACAAACAACATAAACCTTACGTTAGATATAATAATGACTCGATTTCGCCTGACACAAGTGCGCCAGCCGTCGTCCATGTCTATATAAAGTCGCCATTTTAGATCAGGATAGGCATCCTAATATAAAATGGCGGCGCTATTACTGTTTGACAACATATATAGCACATTACTATACTAGCTGCTAGGTCTAGGCTATAGTAGAATCGAATAACTTCACACTCTTACGGCGGCGGATAAAGTCTGCCGCCTCGCGTCCGCAATATATCAACTGCCGCCATCTTGGCATTATGAGAAGTATGGGCGACTGGGTGTGTCTTGACACATTCCATGTTAGGTAAATAAGGGTCATTATTATTTTTTAAATGGTAATTTAAAAAATTAGAGCTTCGCCAAATATTTAAGTCCATTTTACATGATTGGCACTCGGCATAGTACACTACACTATATACTATAGATGGTGTTAATTTCATATATGTACCCAACATTAATATCAGATACTTATGTCAGCAATCATATATTGTAATATCAACTGCTTATTGTTTTATTGTAACCAGAAAGAAACTTTTCAGTTATTTTTTATTTGTTCTGTTACTTCTCTCTTTTTGTGAAATTTCATAACATCCATTTGGATCCATTTGGATACATCCAAGGGAATTACCCTATAGGTTTTGATTACGCGGCGAATTTCAAACAAAATGCAGCACAATCAATGTATAACCGCTCGTATCTTTTGACTGCGTTGACTTAAAAGCTTGGGATTTTTATGTTTTCAAGGGACCGTAGACCTAAATATTTGATATTAATTTCAATCGACATATCCAGGCGATGTTGAGATAAATACTCGTGACAGACGGACACCAAAGAGATCCTATAAGGGTTCCGTTTCTACAATTTGAGGTATGGAACCAATAAACTAAAAATAGTAAACTCAAACGATCTGATAACAAATATGTTGCGATCGTCGTGCTTAAATATATTAAAATGTAAAAATATGCCACTTACCTTGAA
>JBAIZZ010000869.1:0-10806 GCA_037355905.1 Heliconius aoede | reverse complement strand
CTGTATAGAATGTGTGTAAAATAAGTATCTAATATAGGCCGAGGCCGGCATAGCGCAGGGGCACAAGAATATTACAGTAAGACGATATTTGTGGGTTCGGTTCCCACTGGTAAAAATTAAGTATTTATTTTAATTTATGGTGTCAAGGCTAACGACTAAGCAACAAACTAAAAAGTTAAAAATAATTTTACAAAAATTTTATTATATATGAAGTCAGTGTCACGCTAGTGCTACAACTTCTTATTGTTATTTATTTTACAATTTAAAGTAATGCATAGACTAAAGGGAAGTCACTTCTGCTTCTCAAACAAGTAGGTAGTCGTTGTCCTATGTAAAATTTCAATCTTAATTTGATATCAATTTGGTACAAACTAACATTTTAGCATATCGACCAGAACATACATGAAAAATATTCGGTCGAATTGGAAACCTCTCCGTTTTTTGAAGTCGGTTGATAATGGAATCATCATCCTCTCTTTCGAAGTTGGTTAAAAAAGGAATGCAACGTTGAAAAATCTCACTTCTTACATTAATTTTAACAATGTTTTTCCTTGTAACTATTACAGTAAAATTAGATTTTTTACCAAAAAAAAAAACAAAACTTGTTCAATTTTAACAGGATACCAAAATCGAAGGCGAAGCCTTAGTCTTGGTAAAAAATAGAAGTTGCACTAAATTAATAAAATAATTTCAATTTAATTCTACGAGGCATTGCATATTGAAAGGCTTTTGCCTTGACACAAGAGCGGAGAAATTGAAAATATTAATAAGTAATAATTCAATCCCTCTTATGGAGATCGAACCCACAACCGTCGCATTACAGCCACACCCTCGTACTCCTGGGCCACGACGACCTTACACATAGAACACAACAACCGATGAATACAACATGAACAGAGATTGTTTCATAAAATGAGCCAACTCATATTGTCTCGGGAGCGACAATAGTTGCTCTGGTTTATTTCGTTCATTTAAAACGACGAAAGCGGGGGTAGATAGAAATTTTTGTTTTGCACATTACTTAGGAAGTGGACCATATGCTTTTTCACAATATTCTCGAATACTTTTGGAATTGCTATTCAAATTATATACTTTGTAAAATTATTTATGGAGAAGTGTTAATATTAAATAGCTAAAGATATCTGTTAAGTCATACAATCTAATATACCAAATGGGATAGTCGTTGAGCAATAGCGCAAGCGAGTGATTGGAAACGCGACAGACATGGATTCGATTCCGACTCGAGGAAATGAAATAATTCATTTTTTAATATTTAACTTTTATTTATTTTAATTCTATCGCTCTGGTGTTTGAGGCAAAGCGCGTCAAGTTTCGCCACTAAACAGACAGTATCTCCAGAATTCGGCAGAAGGCGGAGAATGGAACTGTCTGCAAGGGAACGAAGAGTCTTACCACAAGGGTCTTAGGTTCTATCTACCTCTCTTCTTATGTGCAGGACACAACTTGAAGCTAAGAAAAATAGTAATAGTTTCAAATTTATATCAATTATATGAATATGCTTGTTAACATCTCTAAGATTAAAATGAATATTTATTCATAAAATTATTTCATCATATTAATGAAAGCATTAATATGAAACTTCACTACAGAAGTTTCATACTAGTTCAGCATTGTGACTCTCGCATGTCAAATGTCCTCATTAAGCTTACTCTATTTGCATTTTATTAAAAAGTTTTCCTTATCAGATTAATTAATTATACTTAAACACTACAATGTCATATCATGTTTATTTCATTTTTTTTGTATGCTTCTATCTGCATATAAACTAGGTTAATAAACGGACTTTTCCAGGTCCACGCTGTATCCCGTATTATCAGAATGGAGTTAGTGTTAAGTTAATCTGTTTTCCAGACTCTGCCAAATTTCGAGACCTCTGGTGATATATGGGGTTGTGTTTTTTATGTTGTTTTTATAGGTACTTATTTACCATCCAGGTGACCTGTACGCTCGTTTTCCTTGATTTTTCCATAGAAAAATCTCACTTACCGTTTATAGCTCTGGTAAATTGAAGATTGTGACGACTTTTCAGGCGGTCATCAGGCATATTGTAAACATAGAGTGGATACCGAGGTTTTTCCAGTTTGATTTCTTCACTTACCTTACTTACTTACCACAAACTAAAGACCAAGCTTCCATGCATTTCCTGAGAAAACCCCTTACTAATAAAAGACTGGAACTCTCCAACAAAAAAAAGTAGGATGTGTAAAAAAAATCGTCAACCTCAGAAAATTATTTTACCTATAGCCTTTCTTCTTCGCTGATGATCAAACTCTGAGCAGTTAGAAAGTTCACTAACGACGGCTCTAAACTGACTTGACTCTTACTTCGACACTAATGCCCTTAAGGCAAAACCATCCAAAACGTAGTCTAGTACGTACGTAGTTGTACTTGAGTAGCCATGAAGTGAATAGGCCCTTTAAACCGCATATCTCGGTGGTGGTGTCCAAATGAACCACCACATACCACGCATCATGTCGTTACATGGAAATTAATTGATCAGAGCTTTAATATTTACTGTTTTACCTCCAAATAAAAAGTTGGCAAAAGAGATAACCTTAAAGCACACGTGCTTCGCACGACGGATCTTCCATTATCGTTTTCTGCAGGTGAATACGAGTTTCCTGTATGGTGACACTCGATTAACTTAACTACTAACTATAGTATAATTATGGATTGCTTTGTAGCAATGGAACTAAGGATGATCTACTTCGTTACTGGAATAGCACCCCTAAAATTTCAACGTGAAAGAATAGACAAACGCCATTTTCATATTTTTTTGTACTAAGTACGTAAGGTATAAGGCTTTTCAGTAATAGGCCTAATGTAGCCTAAATGTAGCAGGGTAAGCAGAGGGAGGCATTGCGGGATTAGTGTCGGAACTCAAAGACGCACATCGACACCAAAGCGAAGAAAAGAGAATATTAAATATTTCATTATCTCGAATCGAATTGAAAACCACTACCTATCGCGTTTATAATAACACGCCTTTGCACCACGACTGGTATAAGGTTAAAAAATATAATCAACAATAATCTAAATATAGTAAATGCGCATATATTTAGAGAAATCTCTTATAATCGTTTATATCGCTCAGTATTCAACGCCGCGTCGAAATTTTCTTCTAAACTGTTAACGAATCGGGCACTCAATCTTTAGTTCAATGTATCGTTGCACGAAATAGGTCCCCTCAAACAAATGACATGGAAAAGGGGTCTGTGCCGTAACAAATAACAAAGTAGTTTTTTATGTCCGTATATATTATTTGCTTGGGGAACATTGGCTAGTTCTATCGTGGAGCAATAAGTGCCATTTTATTTTACAAATGAAGATTTTTATCAATTCAAAAGATATATTAAAGAATTAATATTTAAATATATTAATATTTATTTATTTTTGACAAATATTCTGGATTTAGGGTAGTAGATGAGAAGAATTTAGCGGTAAGATTTTTCCATTCTGTAATATTCAGTCTATTTTAAAGTCGCAACGCCGTCCTCGCTTTGTCTGCACAGACCAAGTTATAAAAAAAGTTTAAGTAATTCAAAGACCAATGAATGAAACGATACGATGATGAGGATGATAGACAAATATTTTTACGCTTTATTTTACACCAATAGGAGTTTAAACAGTTCTATTACTTAACTATCAAGACACGTTGTCTCACAAAAGTGAAGAAATGAAAATAACTCCTCGCCTCAATACGCTTACACTAAATATTACATAGATATTATTTCCTTTTGACACAACATTTACTATAACTCTATATCTTATAGAGTATATACTCTATACGCTATAGCGTAGCTAATATACTACACTTTGTTACCTTGATATATGTATAAGTTAGTTAATGTAATATTCTCAGAAGTTTAATTAACTTTAGAATTTAAATGGTTCATAGATTAACATATCTGTAGTTTGTAATATGTTTGTAAATGTTAAACGATATTATTTAGTTCCATATTAAAACATGATTTTTAACACAGATTGAGGCCAGTCAGGGCACAGAGGCATAAAGTTTTTAAGCTCAACCGGTTGTGGGTTCGAATGCCACTAGAGAGAATGATTTTTTTTTTACATTTTCTCTCTACTCTAGGTTTCGCTTGTTTAACATGCCATGTACGGAATACAGCATGAATAAGACCATCTAAAACACCCCAATAATATATATAATATATACTGCAATAGTAAGTTATAAAATTTTGGTCACAGTAAAATTCATCCAACCAAGTAAGTATTTCATTAAATTACAATAAATAGAAATATATCTGAGCTTTTATGTTTGGGCTCATGCTATCGTAACCCACTCATGTTGAATGATAATAATCGAATAAACAAAACAGAGATATGCCTCTATTCTTATTTATATTCATTCAAATGTAATATTGTACTTAATGATCGGAAAATACCAAATAATTTTACCTCATTACACTTGATTAAGCTTTGTTTAATTTTATTTACTTTAATTAGCTTTTTTTATGAATTTATGATTTTTTTTTAAATTTTCGCTACATTTTGAGAGTACTTTTTAGTCTGATCCTCGCATTCCTGTAAAATATCTTTGGTAAAGCATTATATATATTATCCATCAAGAGATAGGATTCAAACCTTTGTGTAAGCCAGGAAAACAAAATATTATTTTATAATTTTTCTAATTTATGGGAAATGGAGAGTCTTACCATTAAGTTTCCTCTGCCTTTATGCAGTATATAGCGATAAGCTGAGGGCATGAATGAAAAGATTGATGACAGTGGACGATATCATTATTCGACGATATAAATTATTTTTTTTAAATTAAATGTCGTATTCGCTCTCATTGAAAAATGAAAATATGTAATAGCTATAGACCTATATAAATATAAACCACTAAGATCATTTTGATTCTATAATAACAAATGAATAATAGCACTATCCAAATCAAAAACAATTTTTCTATTCTAACCAAAAAAACAAGTAGTGTACTTCCTGTTGCATGAAAACTAAAAATACATAGAGTATGAGCACCATATGAACAGAGTAAATGCTAATAAATATAGTTTATAG
Source organism: Heliconius aoede (assembly GCA_037355905.1). NCBI lineage: Eukaryota > Metazoa > Arthropoda > Insecta > Lepidoptera > Nymphalidae > Heliconius > Heliconius aoede. The sequence continues at coordinate 5,745 of JBAIZZ010000869.1, read as the reverse complement.
TGGACTAAATTGAAAGCCTACGTATTCCTTTGATGGAGTGCGTAAAGTATGGTAATGGATTTTAAGTAAATTAGTAACAGCCAAAACCACCGAGAAAATCAAGTTACCCTTCTAATCAGAAGGGTAATTCGACTCCTTGTAGACCCTAAACTAGGTCTCTTGTAAAATTCCGGAAAGACTAATTGTACATTGAAAATAAACTATTACCTACAAATCAAAAGCAAACAGCAGGGGCACAAGCGGATGTATAGCGACAGATTGTAAGTTCGATTCCCACTCGAGGAAAGAGAGAGAGAGAGAGAGAGAGCGGAGTAGTCTTAACACGAGACTCCCCCTGACTGCACTCTGTTACATGCGGCATACAGCATGGAGCTGAAAAAAATGTTTTACAGTATACATATTAGCAGATTTATTTCGTAACAGGCATATATATTTTTAGACGCACACACTAGAGTAAGAGAAAGGGTATAAGGGTAGGTCATGATAAGATATTCCATTCCCTCTTCCGCTTGTCACTTTCCACTGAATTTCGAAAAATGCGTATAAAACATTTATTTTTCTTTTTTTTTGTATATAACATCAACATAATAATAAACCGAAATAATTTTATGTCATATAAAACCCTCGCTAAGATTATACTCTAGATATGTATAATTTCAAACCAAGATCTAGGTTACATCCTGAGTATATCCTCAGTTGATTACCATGAAAGTGGGACTACTTCTCCCTAGTGAAGACAATGTGTTCAACACCCCTTTGTAAAGCACGAGCTCTACAATAGTGTAGAATATTTAATGTTGTGTAGTGACATGGTGCTGTTGCTTGATGATGTTGTTATAGGTCATTTAGAAAATTTATAATTGGATGTGACGCTTATAAATTTATATACATTTTTTTATTTTTTTATATAAAATCAAATCCAACTTTTCAACTACAAATATATAGTTTCAAATTTTTTTCTTAACTAGTATCCAGTAAATGCTAGCTGCCAATTTCATAATTCTAGATCAACCGGAACTACCCTCTTAATTTTAATTCTCTTTATAGTGTCAAAATACGTGTTTTTGCTATATAAACGGCCATATCCTTTCTTTTAGTAAATTTAGATTATTTTTGTTTTCAGGAAATCATGAGGCCGTAGATCTTCGTATATGGTTTGAATTACAACTCGATAACTCCAAGAAATTCCTGAGATAACGGCTCTTGACAGACTGACAGACCGGCAGATAGAAGAACAACAAAGTGATCTTATAAGGTTTCCTCTTTTCTGAAAAGGTAGGGAACCCTAAATATATCAATGAAAGTATTATTAAGCTAAATGAGAATAAGCCACAAATCAAATCATTTAATTACACGTTATATAATATACATAATGCACACATTTTATTTATTTTTTTTCAGCTTCAGGCTGTATCGCACACAGCAGGGTAGGCAGAGAGAACCTCTGTGTTAAGACACTCCGTTCCCCACTTTCTGCCGAATTCTGGAGGCATTGCGTGTTGAGTGGCAGAATTCAACGCCGCGCTTTGCCTCGACACCAGAGCGAATAAAAATGAAAATATAAGCATAAAGAAATATTTCACTTCCTCGAATAGGAATCGAACCCACAACCGTCGCGTTTGCAGATGGCACCCTTGTGCCACTGCGCCACGACTAGCCAACGAAATATCGAAAAATAATCTACCGAAATAAAATCTTATGAAAAGGCAGGCTTCGAGTCGCAGTAAAAAGTAATGAGATCAAACAACTCCAATTAACCATCAGTATTTTTGCCAAAGGAATCACAGGCTGGAGTTTTTTTTTTTCAAGAAACTCGTTATTTTCCACCATAATATATAGATAATTATCTACTTACTGTGTGTGACATATATATTTTATTTTTATGTAAAATGATATTTTTTTTCCTTTCAAAGATTTAGCTTTGTATGTAGCTTTTGATCGACATTTTTCGTTAAGACGGGACATAAAATATACAAGATTCTAAATGGAGAAAATTTCACATACAATGTCAATCAATACAATCATCACTCAATTATTAAACATATTTTATGTCAGATATGATAAAAGAATATACTAAATTAATTTACAAGGAAATCTCTGTCGGCTCTATATATATGAGAACTATAATATGTGTACAAACACAGTGTTATTGTAGAAATGATAGGTGATAAAAGTGCACGACATATGAACCACAGACAATGAAGAATGGCGACATGACGCATTGCATTGTAAGTAAAACAGCTTCACGTTTTTTTCCCAATAACAGTGTAGGCATAAGAGACTTAGAGTTAAGACACTCTGTTTCAAATTATTCAGTATAATTACCGAGACATATGCGAGATATAATGTGAGAAAATGATGAAAGGTAAAACTTGAAAAAATGGTATAAAAATAATTTATGGGTACACAAAACGTATCTAAGTTGAATAATTTATTCCCCCAGCCTCATTCATTTCTCCCATGTATCTTAACCGGTTCCACTGATGATATATATACATTTTCATGCTGATTTCTGGAATCCATTTACTTTGTCATGTCAGATCTATAGTACACTCGATCTAGATCCGTTTAGTCTCGTCGAGGTTTTTTGTTTTTATGGCACGTCGCATCATCAGCGGATATCGCTATATTATGAAGAAAGATAAGAAATGAAGATTCGAGGCCAGTCGTGGCTCAGGAGTACAAAGTGTAACTATAAAAGGATGTGGGATCGATTCCCAGTCGATGAAGAAATATTTAATATTTCCATTTTCTTCGCTGTCGTGTCTGTATTCCAAATACAGCAGGGTAGGCAGAGGTGGCTGCCTACCCTGCTGTATTTGGAATACAGTGTGTAGCTGATTTTTTATTTAATTTTAAAAGTTCTACTATTATTATAAAAGTGTACAATATTATAAAAATGATTAGAATGGCAAAAAAAACAAACTATAAAATATAAAAAAGTATACAAAACAAATAACAGAACTCGTACAATTTTAAACAATACTGTCTTTGATGCAAAAAAACAGTGCAATTTACTCTACACTTAATTCTATTTAAGTCGCTAAGTATCTGGAGCTCCAGAAGCAAAAACTCCAACAGAAACAAAAGATATTGTCTTCAACTGGTGCAGAATTACTGATTCAGATCATAAAACCAATAATTCTTTACGATATTGTACTCCAGGGCCTCCTTGTACCATCTGTTTGTCAAACTAACAAGTTAACAGATTTATTAGTTATTCTCTTAACGAAACTTATGAAATGATAGTCTTAAGTAGGAATTATTGAGACCGTCGTGGCACAACATGTGGCTGTTATCGCGATAGTTTTGGGTTCGATTACCGGGAACACTCGGGGATATAAACTCGATAGTTTTACGGAGAGCTAGGAAGTGTCTTAACATTAGGTTTCCTCTGCCAATCTTAATATATGTGGAAAACAACGGGACGCTTAAAAAAATATTTGCCATTTTGAGACGATATTCTCTTATATTTAATGTTGTAAGTTTTTAATTACCTCTTTTCTGCTTTAACTCTCGCTAAGATAGTTTTGATTGTTCAAGTTATTATTAGGAAAGATTGGGAAAACTTTTAGGGATACTTAAGTAATGGAACGGTGATGATGGTGATAAAAATGGAACTTATATTAAATATTATGAACGATCCAATTTAGAACAGTTTTTTTCTTTCGTTTCGAATTACATAAAAGATTATTTTTTCTAAACAAGACTTCAAACTTCTGACTTAAATACTTCATAACAAGTAAAACAGACATACTCGTATATATTTAAAATGGAATATACCATTTATATTCCATTTTAAAGATATAAATTATATAAATTAAATATAGAAATATACAGAGCTTATAATCGATATCTATATCTCTCTACATTTTTAGAGTTCCATAGTTGAAGAAATAACAGAACCCTTGTAAGATCACTTTGCTTATTTTATTTTCTTATCTGCCTGCTTGTTTTTTCCAGCTTTAAGGTGTATCACGAATATAGCAGAGTCAGGAAAGGGAACCTAGTGTTAAAAAGTGTCTTAAGTGGGGAACAGAGTGGTATTCCCCACTTTCTGCTGAATTTTGGAGGCATTGTTATGGCAAAGAACTTTTGGATGTAGTCGCTTGAATCTCTCTTGCATTCTTCTCATTAAATTTTTATCATAAATAGCTTGTGCAGGCTACTAGCGACGCTGTTCCACTGGCACACTTTATAATTCATTTATTATATAAATATTTAAACTAGCATCGCTAAACGAGGCCGTCGTGGCGTAGGGGCAAAATGCGGCGGGTTATGGGTTCGACTCCCATTCAATTTCCTAGTTAGGTACAGCGCAACGTTGAATTCTCTACTCAACACGCAATGCCTCATTTTCCTAATGGGAACGGAGTGTATTATTACTAAGTTCCCAGATTCTCTCTGCCTATCCTGCTGTATGCAGGATAAAGCGTGAAGCTAAAAAAAATTAAATACTAAAACCGGAGTCAGGGAAAAGGAAACAACGCGACGAATACATAATTGAATCTGTTTGATAGGTGGCACAAAATTTTCACTGTATTTTACTTTCGACGATTTTATAAGTAATGCTCGAGGCCCCTCGTCCCTGGTGGAGGCAATTAGAAGAGGCGTCGTGTCCCCTAAGAAATTACAACAATTAAATGTCAGTTTGGCACAATCGTTTCAATAATTTGTAATTGATTAAATTGTAGCTAATTTTTGTTTGTTTTCATAAGAAATTATATTTTTAGACAGGAGTATGCTTATTGAAAAAAAGGCGATAAAATTCATTACTCAAAAATAAGAGCACTGACAAAGGATTAAGCTACTCCGATAGGTTAAATTGGAAATGGGAAGTCACCTTGCTACGATTAGAGATAAAAGAAAACCGTAGAAAATGCCGTCCATCATGTGATGTCCCATAGGAAAAAGAGGCCAAGGAAGACCATGTACACGTTGATAAGGTGACATTGAAAAAACGTCAGCTCCAATTGAAGGCAAAAGGCATTGGAAAACGAGAAGTGAACATCTTTGGTGGTAGCCTATATCCAGGCTGTAGGCCGTGCTTGGAAAAAAAATCTCTTAAAGTACGTCTTGGTTAGAAAACTTTGAACAAATATATCATTAGAATTAATTAGTTTTAAGTTCATAATATCTTTTTTATTATTATAAATTAAATATTTATCAATATTTTTATATTTTATAAAACTCTAAAGACTCAAAAGCGGCTTCGTTCGCTTAAAGTTATTTTTATAATTAGCCGAATGATAATAAAGTATATAAAAAAATATATATTTCTCAATAAATAGTGTCCAGTGCCCCTAAAAACATAAATACAAAATTTCAACTTAATCAGTTTAGTAGTTTTGACGTGAAAGCGTACAAACTGACATTCACATTTAAATTATCAGTATGAAATATGATGATAAGCCAAAACATATTTTATATATTATACATATTTATTTTCATAAAAACGTAATCTCAGCTGAAGTAACCCAGTTACTAGCTATTTATAAAGTATATATATAATATGTCGATAGCTGTAACGAAGCGAAGCTTTTTGCCGGATGACAAATAGTGCTTTTAGGTCCCGTGTAACAGCCTACGCATTTCACGTAAAGGATTACATTAAATTACATTACTCGTTTTCTTTATAAAGTAGATTGTGAGTAACGGAAGTTATAATATTGGTAACATATCCGTAAATAAGAATTGTTTTTTTTTTTGAATTCCCCCTTCTCTTAGTATTAATCGGAAATTACT
>JBAIZZ010000868.1:0-10834 GCA_037355905.1 Heliconius aoede | reverse complement strand
GAAAACAATGGGAATTTGTCTTAGGGGTGGTTGAATATGTTTTTTTTTGGGTGTTATTTAAATTGATCAATTTAAATCTTTAAGAAAACATTCGTAGTCAAAAAATATGTATGCTTAGTTTCTTTTTAACTTCGCACTGTATCCTGTACAGATAAGCAGAGGGAACCTAGTGTTAACACATGTTCACTTTCTATTTAAATTTTTGTAATTTATATTTCACCAAGTGGAAATTGAACTCACAATCCTTGTTTTCGACTATTATATTATTCATAACAAATCTTTTCCCTTGTAAATTTAATTCTCTTTGGATTTTTAACTGCGAATGTATGATGTGCTTTCAAGCTCCATGTCATGTTATGTCAGTCATATCTTATATAGAACTAAAAAAACTTAATTTGAATAATTACAAGCTTCAATTCTATTTCCGTATTAATATATACAATTCAAAATGTCAAAAACTTATAAGATTTAGAACACACGTTCAGCCCTACGCGAACAATGGGTCAAACCGGTCACCACAGTTTAAGTTGGGGTTAGGGATGTACCGGGCATCGCGGTCGAGCAATTACGGCGGGTTTGGGCCACCGCTGGCCCATAATGAACGCGTGTCGCAGAACGGGATTGTTGCTTAATTGTTTTTATCACTTGTACACCGAAGGTAACAGGTTCAATTCAAAATGTGACTTTCAATTTGGAATTCCTACCCGATACGGCTTGAATGTCAATGTGATTTTATGTTATGTTTTATGTAGAAAGTGGGGGGTTTTTGGTTGTCTAAATAAAATTACATTTTTTTTCTTTACGTAATGTATCGCTCACCTGTTTGTGGGTAGATGCACCGGAGTGCCAAGTTTTGTGGTCGCTTTATAAGAAAGCTGTGGTGTCTCTACCACAGCTTTCCATTTATCTTTCTTATTATAAATTATGTTATATATTTATTATAAATTTTTAAGTTCGAAGATTTTTGTTGTTAGTCATCGCCCACAATTTTGTTGGCATGGATTTTAAGATTTAAAATAAAAAATCTCAGTTTTGCCAGTTCTGAGACAACGTGAGTTGTACGTTGTCGGTCATTAAAGAATATTATATATATTATACAAATCAAATACTATGTACTTTTTTAAAAAAAATTACAGTCTAATTTATTATATCCACTAATTGGTAACCCAATAAGTATTAAAACGTAAATGTATATATACTCGTATATGCCGTAATTATCGGCGGTCAGAACAAACAGTACAAATTCTGATTGATTCGCATAAAGTAGTTGTATTTGCATGAGAAATATGCCATGGGAATGACTAATGTCGAGGGACTGACATATAGGGACATCACATATAAGGCTCATTACCTAACTAATACTTATATAGCCGTATTTGCTTGAAAATAAGGCTTAAATTAAAGTATTTTCTTTCTTAGATGTTTATGTAAAAATATTTACTTTTTACAGCCAAGCACGTTTTTCAAGTAGATTTTTTTTTATCAGCTTCACACTGTATCCCGCACAGGGTAGCCAGAGGGAACCTAGTGTTAAGACACTACGTTCCCCACTTTGTTGAGTGCACAGTCATACTTATGTCTTCTGTCTGCTTAAAGTGTTTTTTCTTTTGTGGTTTAACCTCGTCACGTAGCTTTGTTGAACGATGTATCTCGCACATAGAAGAGTAGGCAGAGGAAACCTCGTGTTGAGACACTCACGTTTCTCACTTTCTGTCGACTTCTGGAGGCATTGCGTGTTGAATGGCAGAATTCAATGTCACCCTTTGCCTCGACACCAGAGCGAAGAAATGGAAATATAAACGTAAATAAATATTTCACTTCCTCACGTGTGAATCGAACCTACAACCGTCGCGTTACAGTCACACTCTTGTGCCGCTGCGCTACGACAGCCTCCATAACCATAATCTTAAAGTACTTATTTACGCGTTCGCATCTTCGGTTTCTTTTGAATAGGTAAAGCATAGTTTATGATAAGCTGACAATCCCATTCTCTCATACAGTTATAATATATAGTTACAGAAATTAATTATAATTATTATTTTCTTATCACATTTGTGTACAAAAAGTGTAAGTAAGATACTCTCAGTTACTTACTTACACTACCTATAATAAGTGTTTCATCTTAGGTCACAACTTATGGACACTTAGGCCGTGACTTTTAAATTGTACCTGTCGTATTTTTTCACAATAAGAAAGTAATAAAGCCTTATAATTATCATTATACAGTAATAACATACGTAACCAAATATCTGATATCGATCAAATACAAGTTAATGTTACATCGTAAGCTCGCACGTCACTTATTTGCGTTTCCAGAAACCTATATTTATTAAAATCACCTCTCTGATCGAAATCGAATCCCCAAAACCAGGCCTGCATAAGTATAATATATGAAGCTAGCTCGCTAGTGACCACCCGTGATTTTATTTGTTATATTGAGAAAAGCATCTTCACGCTATTTCCCGCATAGCAGGGTAGTAGAGAAGAAGATAGTGTTAAAATATTTAATTCTATTTTTTTGAAAATATGTTAAATTATATATTTTTTTAAAATGTTGTACTGCATTAAGAAAAATTCTTTTATAATCGAACCACCACCCAGCCTCCTCTATTTCTACGCCCATGTTCCTATGAGAATGGAAAAAAACAACAAAAAAATATACGAAAGCAAAATTGTGAACGGCCAGTTGTATATCTATATATTTTCACGACGCATATGTTTTATTTTTCAATTTTATATAAAAATTGAAGTGCGCAAGCGCAGCCAATATTTAAGTTAAGCGTCCCTAACTGTCAGTAATTTGCCATGGTTGAGTAAGCTATAAATCATGCTAAATTATTTTTTCATTACTTTCGGCCACAGGGTTAATATTCTATTAGTCAAGACTTATCGTACAGTTTTATAATAATAATTCTTTTTTACAAATATTATTTATAAAATTGATATATTATATATTTTACATAGGGTTAAAAAATTGTTTTAAATACAAAATAGCTATTATATTTGCTATAAAGTACTTACTTTTCTTTAATATCTAATAAGTAAAAAGGAATTGTTCAGAGACAGAAATACCCGACTGTCAGCGCAATGGTTGTGTATTTAATTCATACTCAGATGAATGAGTTATTTACTTTCTTTTTAGCTTCACGCTATATCACTCTCAGTGTAGGCAGAGAAAACTTGAAAATCCAGTGTCAAAAAAACACTACATTCTCATTAAGTCACTCTCCGCCCAGTTCACTTTCCGTCGAATTCTGACATTGCACGTTGAGTAGCGGAACTCAAGCTCCTGAGCCGCTTTACCGCGACTTAGTTGTTTAACTTAGTTGCTCAAAAAGCGTCATAAACTAATAGTCTAATATGTTTATAAGTAACACAATGCGACTTATTATTTTGATATCATAATAAATATTTTAAACTTAAATCAATTGTAAATGTTCATCAGTCTGCATTTCTATATAAAAAGTATGTAATGTTTTCAGATCAGATACTAAAGAAATTTACCAATATCTCCCACAAAAACCACTTGTGACGTACATATAATGTAGCACATATATTTGATTACTGGAAATTTTGTAGAACTATAGTTTTACAGCCTAATTTAGCTAGGTATAAGAAAAAAATACTTAAAATCACTATATATGGGCATATTATTGTACTATCACATTTTAAATGAATAAAAAATTAACAATAAGTGGCAGGTTTTGTCTTCAGTTCCCTCATGCAATGACATGAATTGGATTTTCATTTCTTTGCTCTGGAGTGGATAAATGCTAAATAAATGCTCGAAAAAATATCTTTCGGGTTTTTTTAACGACTAGATTTCGTTTTAGATTTAGATTTTGTTTTAAAAGCCCAATATCTCGAAAACAAAATTTGAAAACCTATACGGGGTGAAAGCCCTTAGAAATGAACTCCTGTACCACCTGTACTGTTATCAGTGTACATCCATCTACCAACCACCTTTTCAATTTTTATTACCTTATAAGGACTTTATACAAAGTAACTAGTAACTGTAAACAAAAACAGTAATTTACAATAATTTGTGTATATATTATGCACTTACACCTTATTTCATCAAATAATTTATTCTTTTGATATATACTTCAGAAGAAAACAATAGGATATGACCTCCTGTATCATCTGTCCTGTTATCGTGCTGTATATCTTACATGACTCTCTACTCTATAAGGTCAATATTATACAATGTAACTATAAAATGTAAACGAAGACAGTCATTTATAATAATTGGCAATTAATTTGTGTGTATATTACGCATTTACACCTTAGTTTATCTAATAAACTCAAAATTTATTCTTCTGATAACTATCGGAGAGTAATTTAATATTCATATTAGTATGCAGAAGTCGAATAAAGAATGGAATGGTATAATAGAATTACTTTTATTGTCGTTCAGTCATTTCTTATTATACGATCGTTAAATCAACACGTGTTTTATATTCCATCTAATATAGTATCTCTCATTGGCCTTGTAAACGGAACAGATTCAACCTTATATATAGAACTGTTCCCAACTTTGGACTGGTGTATCCCAGTATCAGCTGGAACCATTCGATAGCATATATTAGAATTAGAATTGAGCACCTAATAATCTGTGAAAGCCTCGTCACTATAGCTTTACGTCTCTTCGTTGTGCACTGTGCTTCACCGTGCTTATGATGGGGTAGTGTTCTGTTTCTCCACTAAACGCATACGCCAAACCACTCAATGTCTCCAAATTCCTGTGAACCTTAAAGAAAGATGGACATAAAGACGATTGTGATAAAAACTACCTTCGCGAAAACCAATAACATCACTGTTCATATATATATATATTTACTCTCCATCATTATATTTAATGGGAAGCCTGGAGTTGTTTGCAAGTTGCGGTCGTTTCTTATTTATCGGTACTCATCTAAGGAATGTCATATCGATTAACGTGTATAGTACACTCGTTAAGTTAAAAGAGGACAAGGTATAGCAAATTATAGATATTTTTTTGCGTTCGATATCCTTTTGTAGGTTAGAATTGGTGGACGAAATCTATTGAGCATATTTTTTAAGTATATGTAATACATACACATTGGTATATATAGCTTCAAACTCTATCCCGCATACAGCAGGAAAGGTAAAAGGAACCTAGTGTTAAGACACTCCGTTGCCCGCTTTCCGATTTTTTTCGAGGCATTGTATATTGAGTGGTGGGATTCAACGATGGGCTTTTGCCTTGATGCTAGAGCAAAGAAATGAAAATATTAATAAATAATAATTCATTTCCCCGAGTGTGGGTCGAACCCACAACCATCGTGTTACAGTCACTCTCTTGTTGAGTTATAACGACGTTTTTACTGACCATTTTTTTTAAGATTACTTATTTGTTATAAAAGTTAAGTCATTTAAAGTTTGTGCTAAAAACATAATTCCTTAATATGTAATTGCATTAGAATACATAATTGAACATTATATAGAACTATTTTATAAGTTTAACTTAAATTAGTACAAATCGAGACAAACTGTATAATTCTTGAATTATTATAGAAAATTGTCACTCTGTCGAATTCAATTATATACTGTATAATTGGCGGATAAGATACTATGAGAAATCCAATGACAAAGTTTTGGATTGAAAATTATATATAAATGAACCTTAATACAAAGGAATAAATACCAAGACGGCAGCAAACGAAACGTTGTCATTAAAGTGATTCGAGGAGACTATTATCGAATAAAAAATAATAAGGGTTTGTTTCGTTGTCATTGAAGAATTGATTGGTTTCTAGGTATCGATTTTAAGTGGCTCTAATTATACTTGGAAATATGCGGGACTTATGTCTGAGTGCGGTAAGCTGTGACCGCGACGCTTTTTAGTATTATTTTTATATAAGAGCCGACAGAGAGAGGAGAGATGCAAGTATATGACTATAAACTCGACTGGTTGTGTAGTGCAGTGTCGATGCAAAGCGCGGCATTGAGTTCAAGCAACTTGACGGAAATTGGGCAACGGAGAGTCTTAACCCTTGGTTCCCTCTGTCTATCCTGCTGTGTGCGGGATACAGCGTGAAGCTTATTTAATTTTATTTTAATTTTACTTAATGTTACATATATATGTACCACACATGTATTTGGTATCTATATATGTAACATTAAGTGCTCTAAGGAAAGGTTTTTTTTGTATGAATGAAATGACAGGATGAGTGACAGGAAACGTCACGCCTCTCTATTACGGTGCTGTGACGTGACATTGACGAAATGCCTAGCGCTTTATTGGCACGTTCTCGGAGTAGTGGAAACATTTGAACTACATGTAAAGTATTAATGAAAGTCAGTGTTTATTATATATTTTTTTTAATTTCGTTTGAGTCAGAGCATTTATTTTATTGCGTAGATGTATAAATCTGAATTATTATCAAATATTCAGTTCTACAGTCCTTTGCACCAGCGTTTGTGCTGCAGTTTGTATGAAATTTGTAACGTAATCAAAACCTATAGGTTCCCGTGGACGTTACAATTATGAATAATGGCAAAAAGTGTGTGTGAGAGAGAGAGAGAGAGAGAGAGAGAGTACAAATAAAGGAAAAAATCCAAAAAGTGAAATATATAGATATATCTTAGAAAAAGTATCTGAGGTCGTCGTGGCGCAGTGGCACAAGGGTGCCGCCCGTAAACGCGACGTTTGTGGGTTCGATTCCCACTCGAGGAAGTGAAATATTTCTTTACGCTTATATTTCCATTTTTCTTTGCTCTGGTGTCGAGGCGAAGCGCGGCGTTGAGTTCTGCCACTCAACCTCCAGAATTCGGGAAGTGGGGAACGGAGTGTCTAACACCGAGGTTCCCTGTGCCTACCCTGCTGTGTGCAGGATTTAGCATGAAGCTGAAAAACAAATCTTAGAAAAATATAATTAATTAATTTTATATAAAATGAGTGCAGACCAAGTACCAGTTGATATAAAATCCTGAAATTGGTACAGTCCCTGTCCCTCGATATGGCAATAAATATGTCAAATATTTCATTTTGAAAAAATTATCGCTTTCTTTCTTTCTGTCACTAATAACAGTATAATGAGTGTAAGAAAAATCAATAATATAATTGGCGTATAGAAAACTTCTTACAACATTTGATTTATTATCATTACTCCAAGAGATTCAAGAGCTATCTCTCCATTGAATTTTTTTTGTTCAACAAGAATGAATTGTTCAGAGCCACAAGTTGGTTATAGAATCCATGATATAAAACTTCGACCATTTGAAGATTCTCTTCTGGATGATTATTAAATACTTAACTCTACTTACAAGGTGTAATACTATTGTGACAGCGACCGGCCAGTCGAAGCGAACGCGCAAAAAATATTACTCTAAACGAAGTGCTGTCTCGACAGCGCAATGCGGAGAATGCGCGCTACTCAAAAACACGGAATGTAACAATGGTAGGGGATACTATCGAACTCGGCATTTGTTCGTCTCTTGTTGACGAATTAGCGTGTTTGTGACGATCGATTTATTCTACCGGTGGGTAGTCAATATCTATTATCTACTATTTGAGAACTATATGTGGCTAATTTCAAATAGTATTGTCATGGTATTTTCAAAAATGGTATTTTCATCCATATTTACATTTTCATATCCATGAAATGTACACAGTTGCTTCTTTAGAACAAACGGACAACCGTACAAAGGCTTTATAGAATCGGTCCTATGCTTTTTTTTCTTTTTTTTTTTCTAATTTCAACCATTGGAAGAACTCAGTACAGGCTACCGGTCGTCAATCGTCTAGTAATGGACATCGTCGTTAGTGTCCAACAATGGCTACGATTTACATTACATAGTTGTTATTTTGACTGTTGCCTTCAATTATATAGAGAGGACAGTGAAATATTTGCCATACATTAGGCATACATAGTATAGATAGAGAACAAAACATAAACATAAAAGCTCAGCTTACGCCTCGCCGAGCTTTTTGTTTGCGTGAGTAATTATCAAAAATAGAGCCAGAGAAGAAACTTTGTTGAAAATTTATTATATTAGTAGTGACCATTAAAAAAAATTAAAAAAACGTTAAAAATAAAATTCTACGCTGGGCTTGTATTATCATCATTTTCATATTTTCTTCTAACTGTCTCATACATTTTCCCATTCGTTTACAGTGATGGTATTATTATGATTGTCATATTGTGATCGTGATACTATTTTTTCCCTTTTAATAAATCAATCAAAAAAAAATATAAAATATTCAGTTTAGTTCTTCATTTGTGGCGTTTCGAGTGTGTCAATGGATACAACAGAGTCTCAGGCCGGTCTCTCACGTCTCGTGAACTGTACCCACAGAAGAATTTATAATATATTATATGTCATTTTACATTGGATCATTGTGACAAAACGGCACAGCGTCTGATTGATTGACTGACTAACTAAACGTGACAGTTGTGAATTCGATTACCATTCAAGGAAAATAATTACTTTCATTTTTAGTGTTTAATGTATTAGTATGGAATCGTACATTGACCATCCATTATTATTTTTCTAAATAATTACAAAATGGAGAATACAAGGTTTTCGTTTAAATACTTGTAGAAATATAGCAACTATTCATCATAGTTATTTATCATAGTTAGCCTAGTAATAAGTTTGTTAGATATGTAATATGTATATATAAGTGAGGGTAGATATGTAATATGTATATATAAGTGAAGTGTCGCAATATTTGTCGTTACGTTTTAAATGTATGTCGTTGGGACAACGAGAGGTAAAAGAAATATTGTGCTCGCGTTGATGTCGGTGGAATGAATGCTAGACTTTTATCTACTTGATCTTTCTAATTTAAATTTTTAAACTTGTTTTATGTTTTTAAATTAAAAAATGGTTTAATTATTTATTTTTAAATAATGGTTAAAAGTTATTGTATTAAATGTCATATATTTATCAGTCTAGATGTGTACGAGTATATACCGTCTAAATTTAAATCGATAAAGTTGTTTTGTAAATAATAAAAGAATAAGATGTCGAACCCAAGTTCGACATAAAACTATAGAAAACACTTAATGTTCTGTATAACTTAATTTTGGTGTACATATGATATATATATTTTCCACTCTTTACATATATAGCATAATAAATATAAAAGAAATCAAATAAATAATAAAAATTGTAAACAAATAATAAAAAAACTTATTATATATTTATTTCAAGTCGAAAAAATGAGGCTAATTCACCGACAGCAACACGAAACAGCTTTGTTTGGGCCGACGACCGAGGTTTTCACACTGTCCCCACTGACTCAGTCGGTCGGACAAAGGGGGTTTTGTGTTTATGTAAATTCGTTATTATCTCCACACTTAACATGCAGATTGGGAACTTAAAGAACCACCGATTGAAACTTTCAAAATGTCGACAAAACAATGTGTGACTTCGAAAACAATATTCACTTATTACTTTCAAAGTTATTAATGTTAAAAAAAAACTCGAAAAAAAAAACATGTGTCTTTGACATGTGACAGGTTTTTTTTTATAGGTTTGCATAATTTTTACGCGGTCATCGTTGCTTAATTGTCGTTGCACTTGCGATGTGGTGGGATTTTGCAATTGAAACTTACATATATCCTTTTTTTTTATTTTATATAATAACTTAACTATACACAACTTAATATATATTATTAAGTTATGTGTTTTTTGTAGTTATTGTGAGATTTATTTGAAAATTATTTAAATTAGTCAATCCCGCAAACAGCAGGGTGGACGGAGGGAAACTAGTGTTAAGACATTCCGTTCCTCATTTACTGCCGAACTCTGAAGGCATTGCGTGTTGAGTAGCACAACTCAACTCCGCGTTTTGCCTCTACACCAGAAAAAATCTAAATTTAATAAATATTTCATTTCCCCGAATGGCTATCTTGTGCCCCTGCGTTCCGACTGGCCTGAGCTTGCTTTAAATTAGTCAATTATTATAATAATGAATATACTCAATCTTTTTTAACTTTAAAGTAATTTCTTATTAAAAAGTATGTTAATACATTTAATATTTTTTACCGTTAAATAAAAAAGTAGTTTCTTCTGCATTAATACGAAAAAGAAAGATTTCTTTCTCGCTTTATCCCGTGTATAGGCAGCAGGGACAACCGAGTGTAAATACATTCCGTTCTCTATCTTATGCTGGTATTCAATGCTGTGATTTTTCAAGTTATTTTCTAGGGCGGATCGAATGCAAAGCCATCGTCTTTTACAGTGATACTCCTGTACCACTGCGCCACGATGCCCTCGTTCTATTTTTCTATAACTAAAACAAATTTGTTATATGACAAATTAGTATGTTAGGCAGAAGGCACACAAAAATAGTTTCTCTTCACGCACATAGCAGAGCGGGAAAATGGGACATAGTGTTAAAATACTCCATTCTCCACTATCAGCCCAGTTTTCCATATGTTAATACAACTTTTAGAAAAGTTCTTATTAAAAGTTTTCGTCATATCAAAATGACCAGTAAATTCCTTACAGAGTAAAAATATAAACCCACTACTATATAGTACAGTTGACAGCTGCGTCCACATCGCTATACTGTACATGTATAAGCGCTGAGTGACGTCTCGCTTCCACCTCTTTGCATTTCAAATGCATCCATTGTGTGCACATTTTTACTGACTTATTACTTTCGAGTACGGTTCGCAAATTAGTTGGATTATTTTTTTTGTGTGGAGTGTTTTGTTGATTATTTTTTTTGCATATATATTTAGTTTTTTTAATGAGAATTGAAGTCTTAGGTTTTTATAAAATTATATATTATTTTGCTATTACATATAATTTTTTAAATAAAATTACTATTTTCCGAAATAATTGAGATCGTAAA
>JBAIZZ010000867.1:0-10836 GCA_037355905.1 Heliconius aoede | reverse complement strand
ATCAGAGGCATAACCTTTCAAATAAATAGAGAACCTCCTCCTTTTACAGAAGTCGCGTTAAAAATTTCATTGACAAATTTTTTTTAAATTATCTTATTATAATATTAAGATAACAAAAAATATTTGGTGATAATACATAATATATTAAAAGAAAATTATATTAGACATTTAACATTTGCATTTTATAAGTAACTTTTATTTTAACTTGTGTATGAAATCAGTACAAAAGTTAGAAAGCAGTCAAAAATATTAATTTATTCTAGTAATAGTTCTAATTTTACATATTATATATATAATTTAAAGCATTATGGGGCATCAAGTTATATTCACAATCTTAATAATAATGCTACTTAAGCTGCATTTAATCAAACCTTAACATTAAATAATTAAACAAAAAATGATTAAATTAGACAAAATAACATAGTTCAGAAAATATATTAAGACAAACACAATTTGCTATAGAAAATGGTTAACATAACTTTTTTTTGAAAAACTAAAGTAATATTCTAATGTTATATACTAACTAATTAATGAATTAGTGTTCAATATTGTTGAAGTTCATTGAAAATAGTTTCGTTTCTTCCTCGATATTCTGTAAGGAAGTAAAATGTAGTTATTGAAGTTTTCGTACTCCAGAAAAATACATATTAGATAAATACAATACAATTCTAAATATTAACCGTAACGTAACGTAACGGTGATGTACTGTAAATTATATAATAACTGAAGATGTAGGTGTTTTGGATATTGAGTCGTGGCGCAGGGACACAAAGCGTGACCGTAAAACCAACTTGTTGCGGGTTCGATTCCCACTCGAGGAGATGAAATATTTATTTAAATATATATTTACATTTCTTGGCTCTGGTTTCGAGTCAAAGTGCGGCGTTGAATTCTGCCACTTAACACGGATTGTCTTCAGGATTCGGAGGAAAGTGAAGGACGGAGTGTCCTAACACTAGGTTCCCACTACCTACCCTGCTGTGATCGTGATACAGCGTAAAGCTGAAAAAAATGTTTATATAATATAAATAATAACCACTAATTACCCAGTATCAGCGGGCGAAAAGAAGAACCCGCGCGGTTTGACCTGCAATGGCGACGCGGTATCGGGACACGCCCACTGCGCCCAGTAGTCCGTCGGCAAACGTAGTAATAACTGCATTACCTGTACAAATTTCATATATATATAGACACCCTATTATAATTTACTGCTTTGAGCGAAAATCTAATCCGGAACTCACAACCGTCGCGTTTACAATCATACTGCGCCGCGGCCGATATATTACAAAATATAATATAATAAAAAAAATATACAAAAACAACTAACATTAAACATCTGGGCAGTGGCCGCGTACATTTCACTAGGCTGCGACATCATACCGTAACCCACTATGGTGGGACCGAAGATCTTGGCTAAGTTATCGATACCCATCTCACATTCTGGACTTTCTGCTACCCTGGAATTTAAGAAAAAAAGATTATTGATATTAACATGTTGCTAAAATAATAATCATTCTTTTTCTTCTGCTCTGCCTCAAAACTTATTATATAGGGGGTTACTATATGAGGAGTACAAGCAATCCCGCATATAGCTGGATAGGCAGAGGTAACTAAGACACACAATTCCACATGTACCGCACAATTTTCGAAACATTGCATGTAGAGTAGCAGACCTTAAGGCTGGGTTCTAAGCCCCAGAGTAGGAAAATCCCCTTAAGTGAGAATCGAACCTACAACTATCGAGTAAAGAATCAGACGCTGTGTCCCTAAGGCACCATAGCCTATATCATTAGCTTGTAAAACATTATAAAATTGCAAAAAAAGGGAACAACAATTAATAATAAATCAAAACACTATTCAAACCAACCAACCTTTGCAAATGCAAAACCAAGAAAGCTAATGTATCTCTATTAGGCTGAGGCAACTGAGATACCGCATGTACCACCGCTGCAGCCGCGTCAGTTGCGTCCCTTCTAGGAGCTTCCATGAAATCCGACCAGAGGGCGGTCGATACTAACGGCTCGTTCAAACTACGTAAAAATTCCTTTATACAGCCGCATATGACGTGGACATCTTCGTGTGTGAGGTTTGGTGATCCATTGCCGCGGAGGAATCGTTCCTGTAAGTCATAAAGTAAAGTTACAGTAATACACCTATCCTACTAATATTATAAATGTGAAAGTTTGTTTCACGTTCAAGTAGAACTACTGAACGAGGTTAAATCAAATAAAACTGAGACATCACAATAATAATGGCTAACACAGAAACGGATTGTTTTTCAAACATTGGTATAGGAGAATAATGAAATAATAAGATAAAGATTTCCCATGCTGGGTGGACATTCCTTGAACACTAGCCAATTAAATTATATCGAAATTCGTTTACACTGATTACAATGAATTTGTTTTGTTTTTTTTATAATTTGGCATGAGAAATATATATATATATACACGAGTACGAGAGATATATATATTTTAAATTCAAACTAAAAATTATAATGCTTTTGTTAAATGTCTATATACTTTTATTACCTTATCTTTTAAAAAAATATGTATCGAAAATTCGAGCTCGCACACACCTTGAGTCTCTTAACATCCTTATCAGCACCACTGAGGCGGTACAGCCCTCGCTCGGTAAGGCCGCGGCGTTCCACCTCGTTGACACAGTGTACCAGTAACGCAGGCACCATAGGCGGGGTGCACGGTGCGTATTCTGCTATACTGCCTTCTTGCTCCTTACTCTGAAAGAGAATACAAAGTAAATTATTATACATGTGTGGACGAGACGTAACATGTGTGGATAAGAGTTGACATGTATGGAAGTGTTATCACATGTCGCACTTTGGCTAAAGTAGTGTCAGAAAGTAAAAAAGCAAATTATCGAGAAATAGAGGCATTTGAAATTTATGCAAGCTTAATTTTTCAACTCTTTGGATCATAATTCAAAAAGTAACAACATTATTGCAATACGATTTTTAGAAAGTTATTATGATTTTTAAAACTTTTTTAAGACTATATAGTAAATAAAATTTTTATAGTCTTTAGCGAGGCGACTGGGCAACTATTGGTAGGTATATACCGAAACAGAAACAACCCTTCCGACGTATACAATATAAGGCAATGAAATCAGGATCCGGTGTTCATGTTAAAAAATTTTCAAAAATATTTAAAAAGATA
The DNA here is from genome assembly GCA_037355905.1 of Heliconius aoede. Lineage (NCBI taxonomy): Eukaryota > Metazoa > Arthropoda > Insecta > Lepidoptera > Nymphalidae > Heliconius > Heliconius aoede. The sequence goes on along the minus strand of JBAIZZ010000867.1, from coordinate 7,660 downwards.
CGTATTCAGGCTAAGTCTGTGTATATAAGGGCAAAAATTTTTGAATCCTAGTAATAAAATTAAAGCTGCATGGGATGCCATTATGACTGTAACTGGGAGATATATACTATATACTGGGAGTAACAATGTAATTTTAAATTCAGATTTAGAAGCGGCAAATACTTTTAATTTTTTTTTCCAAAATACCTATTGCAGTGACACGTTCACTGCCATCATCTCCTTCGGACGCTGTATTAAAACTAAAGAGCCATATAACTAGTCGAAGACATAATTTTGTTTAAGAATGTGTCACCAGATGAAATTGTCAAAACTTTAAAAATCTTAATTTGAATAAAACTGGTGAAAATTTTGAAGAAAACTATTTGAGCAAAGGTGCGATTTGCGGATGTGAGATCATGAATATCGTTAACGTGTACCTGTGCGTGTATCTTGCCGGGCGCGACGCAGGGCAGCGGCAGGCGGTCGCGGCACTCGGCGTGCGCCTGCGCGCGGCAATGCTCGCATTTCACGCCTAGCTTGCCGAACCAGATGCTGGAATTAATGGTATATTTTTATTGTTTTATATCTTATATGATTGTGGTGATTTGTTTTTTTTTTGTCAAACTTTTAAAGGGATTACCCACTTATTAATGTTAAATGTTAACTTAAAGCCACGTCTTGTTAGGAGTGAGAATATGAAAATGATCCATTTAATAGAAATCAGGCCCACAACCGACGCATCATAAATATTTAAATCTACTCACGTTTTCCCACAAGGTCCACAAGTCTCCCTCTTATAGAAGTGTTTCGCTGCGAATGTGTGTAATCGGGGTTGGGGTCTCGGTGAAGCGCCATATGCAGCTGACACTACTGAAGGCGTACGTTGACATGGACGTGGTGTTTCCGGTAGGCTTTCAGTTTCTAAAAATAACAAAATTACGGAGATAACAGAGACTTGAAATATAAGTTTGGAGGTGTTTTGCCTTATCAGAACGGGAAAATTATTAAAGACAGATGGAACAAATTTATTACTGATCGTCACCGTGGCTTATACATTCCTATAAACGAAACTAAATAGGAACAACAAACATGTATATACTAATTACAAAAAAATATTGCAATTATTATGAGCAAAATCATAACGATATATTGTTTATTCATCTTCACGTTTTAACTGCCCATAGCAGAAAAGGCAGCAAACCTAGTGTCATGTGTTATATACTTTCTACTCAAATTGAAGACACTGCATGTTGAGTGGTATGATTCACTTTGAAAGTCCAAGAAACCTGTAACTGCTTTGTTTGGGCATTAAGCCAGAAGATTAGTTTAAAGGCTATATTGATGATAGATTTTGAGAAATTGTCTCATAATGTTGAATAATAAATTATAATTATAATGTATATCATATTTCCGCAGAAAATAAATCATAAGTTTGATGTACCAAAACGTGTTGAAGAGTCATGGCGGCGCTTGTGACGTCAAGTCTGAGTAATCTGCAATACCATTGTATACAAGACAAATCAATCGAAATCATTATTATTTCTACACTTATCAATAAAATAAACGTGTATCTTGAAATTAATTAATATATTTTTGATTGTTTAAATGAGCTGCCTTAATTCATTCGTTTGCAGGCAAACATATTGAGATAGAGTATGATTAATTATCCAAATGAGCGTCGCAGCCACAACTATCGCGTTTATAAGGCGGTGTTCCACTTTACAATTACAATTTACAATAATATGTGTAAAATATACAGATTATTTCTTACCAGACATAGGTGGAGCAGAAGGCACTTCCTGTTTTATATGAGAAGACACTCTTGTAGTGGATTTGCGGGGTGGAGGACCCTCATCGCTACTTTCGGATATGGGTTGCTGAAAAATTATTATAATATTAAGTCAATTCATAATTTCTTAACTTAGGCCAGCAAGCATATTAATTAAAAGTATTTGCATATAGTACAGTAGTAACTCGATTAACCGGACTAATTGTTGTATTAGTCCGGATAATTGCGAATTTGTATACTTCAGGGCCGGATAATAGAGTTTCTATTGTAGATCGATTCATGTGTTGTAGTTTTCTAGAGATTTTGATGTTGAACATATCAAAGACTACCGTCACACTCTAATAAGATATTTTAAGATATTACTAGTATATGTTACAATTGTTATTAATAAAAAAAAAACATTAATTGTATCAACATCTAATTAAATAAATATTTTGATGAATCACTCTGTTGAATGATTCTGAGCATAGCAATAGTTTAATTAAATATAAAATTATTCTCAAAGATTTCAGCACAACAGAGTAGTGTGTCTTCGTATCGTAATAGTCTTGACAATTATTAACAAAAACTTACGAAGTTCTGTGGCGGTTTTAGATCCTGTGTAGTGGGATTGCGCTCTAAAGTAAGTGTTGTAGTCGCGGTGGCCAGCACCTTGCCGCCTTGGAGTTCTACCGTCTGGAATTTTATAATATTATTCATAATACAAAGTATATTCTCATATGACAAATATTATTTTATTTTTAATATGAAAAAAGCAACTTTATCACTAAAAGTGATCTCTTCCAAGCCCTGCTAAGGTATTTTTCTACTTTATATTTGAAATAAGGACTTTGTCCTTAGACTACAAGATGTGTTAATACACTTCATTTTCTGTTAAGATATCTCAGATTCCTATTTTCTGCTAAATTCCAGAGACATACGCGGCGAAAGTCAACACCGCAATATATATATATATATATATGTGTGTGTGTGTGTGTGTATATATATATATATATAAAGATAAATTGTTATTTTAATTGTTTTAGCTTTATACTGTATCCTGCACATACCAGGAACTCCTGAGGGAAAGTGGGGCCCCTGTGTCAAGGCACCATGTTCCCTTTAAGACTTCCATTCCCCTCTTCACACTATATTTTTTTCACTCTCATTTATACTTTTTCGAAGCAGAAAACATATTGATACCTTAGTCTCAGAACTCCTCGAGGACCTTCTTTTCTTATTCGCAGGTGACGTTTCCCTCGCATTCCAACCACCGCGTTGAACCCACGACCTACGAGTCGATACTAGAGACAGGTCTAGATCATCTTCTGAACGAGAGAACGACATTTCTGATAGCAGGGTTCCTAGAAAATAAAGGGAATAAAATAATTTTGTTTATGGCTTCATGTTTATGCCACATAGTAAGAAAGGCGGAGAGAAACTAGTGTTAGGACTTAGAATAACCATCGCCTTCACACAGACCCTGTTCTAATGAGCCACAACAACCTCAGAACAGTAAAATATATGATATAATAATTCTACACTGTTGAGTATTTATACAGCTAAATGGTCGGTAAATTATTTTACATTGAAAAAATTAGGCATGACACTACTATTTTTAATAAAATGATTAGATTATATACATATGAATAGTTGTTTGCAGCCTGCATGCTGGGCTAGTATACACTTTGTTATAAAATCAGTGTGCCAACTAATGTTTGTCCATCCCCAACCCCATAAAATATATAACAGTCACAAGAGTAGAAATTTGTATAACTTAAATAATAAAAATTATTTACCAGTAGAATTAAGTTCTGGAACACCACTAAGTTTGGCATTGTGATCCTGTTGAGCGGTGCCATTGAGAAATGCAAGCTTTTGCAGAGTCTCATTGTTTAGCTTAGCTCGATTATCATTAAACAGTAAATCCCTTGCCATATCCAGGAGTTTACTCTGGAAACAAAAATATGGTCACTAATTTTATAATTGTCTTTAAATATATAAGAAGTTAGCTGTATTCATATATGGTTTAGTGGATATTATTTTAGGATTTTTCTTAGTTATGGTTATTTTGTTCTTGAGTAAAGAATGTGCGATAGTTTAGGAAGCCTAAGTGAAGGAAGGCCACAATTCGTAGACTATACTTTTTACTTTCTTTTTGCTTCAAAGACAAATCGTGTTAAGGTGTAAGTTAAGACATTGTATATCGACTGGTAGAACTCAATGCTATACCTATGCCTTATTACTAGAAGATGAAAACGACAATAATTTATTTCCCCATTAATATATAAATATTGAACCTCAACTGTTGTGGTTACAGTACTTGCATTGCACATTATCATGACATATTAAGAAAATTTGGATATGAAATTTGGATATTTTTATTAGTTTTTTATTTAATAATTTTGATATCATGAATAATTAATATTTTACTATTGCAAATTATATAATTACCACATCAAGGGAAAATTTCAAGGGTGGAATATATTTATATTTAAAATGTTTTTGGAGCAGGGGAACGCAGCATTGATTTCTAGATCCTATAGAGTAATGTATCCTGAAGTTCTCTACTAGTTTATATTCCACACACATTATGAGAGATGTGCAAGAAAATTAAATAAATAATAATGAATTTATACTAATAATGAATCATAAGAGACAAGCATTTAAAAACACAATCAGTTTGTCCAGGTATAGTGCCATTATGAATTTATTCCATTGGTTGGTGTTTTAAGATTTTTTTTGATTTACATATGAAAAATCAAGACTCATTGTCACATTCCGCCCAAGTAAAATATGCAATCTTAATCGCAGACAAAGCATACAGAGACACAATTGGCCGAACTGTTCAGTTTGTGACTTTCCTTTCCATCCATTGTTACTCACAATTAAATAACACATTGTTGTTATAAATCTACATAACTTAGGTAAAAAAACATTTGAAAACACAAATTGTAGTTATGAAATAACTCCTTCTTTGTATTATATAATAAAACTGATAAGATTTTCTTTTTATACATTTTATTCTTTTTTTAAAGTTAATATGATATATGCCTTTAATATTTTAATCTGAACTTACCAACTCTTTGTATTTCTTCATAACAATATTCCTTTCTCTCTTTTCTGAATCTAGAAGCTTCCGAACATGTGCAAACTTCGCTTCCCATTTAGATAGTGTTTTTAGAGCTTCATCTAATTCTGTTTGAAGTCGACTTGCTTCTGCTTCCGCTGATGCCCATTGACTACGGACCCATTCCATTTGTTTTACAAATGCTAGGAAATCTACATAGAATATTTGAGAGAATTAGAAACTTAAATAGTGTAAGAATTACCATTTTACATATAAAGAATACTATATGGTATTCATGATTACATCTGACACAATCAGCAAGCAGGTTTGTATTGACTGTATGATTAAAAAATTCCACTGTGATTCCGAATATACTGTTATTTAATTTTGTAAAAATTTAGCATCTCTGTCATCTCTCTCTATCGTCTGCGCATTTGAGTTATACATCTAACAATCACTTTTTAAGCTACAAGTGCTATAAAATGATAACTACTATTGATGAATTATCACAATAATATTTATAGATAAATATACATTTTAAATATATATATAATATTAATATGTATAGTACTTGAAGGGTTCATTATTTAATTACACCGCCATTTTTCCGTCACCAAGCAAATCAAAATAAATTAAAACTATTAATTATTTCGTTTCATATAATTTAAGACAACTTACATTCTTCAGATGCTCCATCATTTAAAACACTGTTTAAACGATTTATATCATCAAATTGGGCCACCAGCGAGAGGGCGATGCCTCCCGATTCCGAACTTTCTGTACTCATCTTTATATATGTTACGTTTCTCGTTTATTATTCTATATCTTTATTTATCGTAAAATGTGCAATAGGTAAATAAAGTATTTATATCATTTGTAAAAATCACCACATAGCACAAAATGTGAACGTTGTGAAAATTTTAAATAACGACTCGTCTGTCGGTTATAAGTCACTGCGACTGCTAGTGCCAAATGAACCGACCAATCCGGATTCCGATTAGTGTTGCGTTACCACAGCCGTTTAAAACATGCGTTCAAGATTTCATGTATTTATAAATAGTTTTGTTGCAAACATTATTATTTTAAAATAAAATTATAACTATATATTTTTTTCAGATTTACACTGTATCCCATGTATTCTATTAATACGAAGTTATAATAAGCATAATTGGTAAATTACACATAGTAGTTCAATTTAATTAATTTTAAATATCAGACTATAGATTTTTATTTCCGCTTAATGCTGCATCCCACATGTAGTAGGGTAGATACGATGGGCCTAGTGTTAAGACACTTAGCAGAAATCAAGATATTAAATATTTCATTTCCTCAAGTGGGAATCGAACCCACAACCTGTCATGTTTACAGTGAGCTAAGTATTCGCGCGCTGAGTTCCACGCCTAGGAGCAACTCCCTGAGTTCTACGCCCCGTGAAAATGTGAAAAAACGTAAGAAAAGGTAAACGTGTAGGGCCGCATAGCAGCTACCTAGAAAACAGGTAGAAACGTATACGTATCAAGGCTAGAACTATCCAGGCGTCCTGATTTCCGAGAATTAGTGGAAGGCCCTTTCCGAAGTTTAGTGCTGTTGGCTTAGCGGGAAAAACACGTCCTCTCGGACAATAACGTAAAATAAAAGAAAATACATTTCTGGATTCCGGATCATAAGCATGTGACTGCAAACGCGGCAGGCTGTGAGCTTAATTCCCATACGAGAAAAATGTATTTTAAAAAAATATATTTTAACAATTATATTTTCATTCTCTCGCTCTGTTAACGAAGAGTGGCGAAGAACATACATAAGACAATTTATTATTGGTGATATTTATAAATATTAACCTGTTTGTCCACGCTAAGTTCTGAATTCGCTTAAGTGATTAAAATTCAGTCTCTATTTTTAGGACTTTAAATTTTTCAATTTGAATCTTTATTCCTAAAAATGTTATATCCCACAATTAACGTACGATATATATTGAATTTATTAAGACAATTTTTAACACTGGCAGCATTAGAATTTTCCTCTCTTTAATTTGACAATTGACATTGGCAATGACACTATAGGGAGCACTTTGATCGTCTGTCAAAGCGCGATGACGTTCGGTTGAGAACGGTGGTTCGCTCGTGCGGGTCGCGTATCCTTGTGGATTATTGTGAGATAATAATTATTTCCGACTGCACCAGCGTTTAATCGCAGGCGAGTCACTATGGCGGACGAGGAAAATAATTGTGATGACGGTGGTGGTGATGTAAAGGCAGGGCAGGCGATGCGGCTTCGAGGCCGAAAGGGTGCCCTGAAGAAGAAGAATGTTTACTTGGTTAAGGACCACAAATTTATGCCGAGATTCTTCAAGCAGCCAACATTCTGTTCCCACTGCAAGGACTTTATATGGTGAGTTTATATATGTCTAGATTACTAGTGCTAGAAGAACTAGCCAGGTACTCAATCATTGATGGGTATTATAAATAGGCAATGTTTACAATGCGATGGCGAGTCGGATGAACGCGCGGTTTCCTCGTGATAAGGCAGATTATGGTATAATGGTGTTATTTTAGTCCATATATACTTGTTTGTCAAGTGTATATTGCAATTATGTTTAATAATTACTGCTTTTTTATTTTTCACATGATAATATAAATAATTATTATTACATTAATATTATTATACGTTTTTGTGAATAAATTTTCGTTGATTTATGAATGAAAGATGGTTTTATTTTATGTAAAACAATTAAATATAACGAAATATATGTATATATATATAGCCGTCGTGGCGCAGTGGCACAAGGGTGCCTCCCGTAAACGCGACGGTTGTGGGTTCGATTTCCACTCATTCCCAGGAAGTGA